>CM041296.1:145260367-145283445 GCA_023052935.1 Piezodorus guildinii | reverse complement strand
GATATTGGAAGATCTATGCATTAACAAAGACTACGAATAATCGTATTATAAATAAGTTAATTATTAAATAGGTAATAAAGTAATATAATATGATATCAAGTTATAAAATAACATTAATAAATAAACAAAGAGTTATTGATTAAACAAAGTTTGGCGAGACTAGACAGGAGTTAACTGCTAAGGTAACCTTGGCAACGTCCTTGACCTCCCCACTGACCTAACCTACTCCCTACGCTCAGGGCGAACTGTTTAAATAACTTACAGTAACTGTTACTTTCAAGAACTGATACATTAATGAACTGTTACTTTCAGGAACTAGTAATTAAATAGAAATCCTGATAAAATAAATTATTTTAAAATAGTTTTAATCAGGAAATATCCGTAATTTTTACTTTCACTAAACTATACATGAAATATATAGTAAGGGAAAGTATTGCGGTAGTGAAAAGTTTAGAATTACAGTTTTCGACGGAAATACACGTTTTAGGGTCCTTTGTGATAAGTCCAAATGATCACAATAAACGCAAAAAAAAACTGTGTGTGGTAAGTCTAGCGCGGAAAAGAAAAGACTTCGAAACTGAAATTTCATATTTAGGACAACTAAACACCCGAGATGGTCCAGCAAATGTTTCATCAAAACCAGCTGGCCGAAAGTGGTTATAAAGTACCTAAGTACGGCTATATCGATTTTGATTAAACTCGCTATATCGATTTAAAATTTTATTTGCTTTAATATCAAGTAGGTTTTATTCAGATTGAAATAGTCTGATAGGGCTTAAATGCCGAAATTTAAAATTTCTTTCTCTAAAGTATCTTTAATTTTGTACATTCTATAAAAATAACTATATCATCTCGTTTTAAAATAGTTTTCATCATGAAATATCCTTAATTTTTACTTTCACTAAACTATATATGAAATATATAGTAAGGGAAAGTATTGCGATCGTGAAAAATTTAGAATTCCATTTTTCGATGGAAATACACGTCTTAGGGTTTCCTGAGTCCAAATAACCAAGTCCCGCAAAAAGGTATGAGTGGTATGTCTAACGCAAACACTAAAAGCCGAAAAAAACTCAAATTTCATATTTAAAACAACTACACGCCCGAGATGTAACAGCAACTTTTTTTTATCAAAATCAGCTAACCAGAAGAGCCACTTAATACCTTTTTTTTTTACGATTTTGATTAAACTCGCTATATCGACGTAAAATTTAATGGGCTTTAATATGATGTAGGTTTCATTCCGATTGAAATAGTCCGAAAGGCTTAAATGACGATATTTTGTACATTCTATAAAAATAACTGTACCACCTTGTTTTAAAATAGTTTTTATCACGAAATATACGTAATTTTTACTTTCACTAAACTATATATGAAATATACAGGAAGGAAAAGCATAGCGATCGTGAAAATTTTATAATTACATTTTTCGATGGAAATACATGTTTTAGGGTTTCCTGAGTCTACATGACCCAGTCCCGAAAAAAGGTAAGTCTAGTGCAAAACGGAAAGTCGTCCGAAACCTAAATTCGTATACACAGTTATACAATGAGAGTTGACCAATAAATAATATACAGTAATTATTAATAGGTTACTTTGTCTTTACTTAAGACTACCACGGATAACCCTAAACCAGCTACCTAGAAAGGACTGACCAAGTACCGACAAAGAATACACACATCAGTACTTAGGACACAGTACCCACGTCCTGCACCTGGAAGCACTTGCTTTGTGGTGCCCATGCCGCCTCCTCATCCCCTCTACAATCCCTTGCTATGTATACCTTTTGATCCTCAAAACTCATCACTCTAGATATAACATTATTTGTGTCACACTCAAAGAAGGAGACCTCGGGTGGCTATCAATTAGCTGACGGGTCCCACATACCCGGGGGAGATTGTGAGTGAATCCCCATTTATTTGTATGCTTTAAAAAAGTCCTCCTGGGACTGGGATTCGAACTCACAACTTCAGCGTGGCAGGCTAGCGCGCTAACCACTCAGCCACAGCCACAGGCTTCCCCTTATGTATATAAATATACACATACATATATATATATATATATATATATATATATATATGTATATATATATATCTGCTCTTCTAAAAATAAGCCATGACCTACAATCCGCTATCGAACATAAAAAAATAACCATCCTGATCCTTCTAGATTTTTCCAAAGCATTTGATACAGTTGACCACAAAATCCTTCTTACCAAACTAAAAAACCTTCCATTATCCAACAGTGCTTTGTGCTGGTTCAAATCCTTTCTTTCCGACCGTTCACAGTATGTGGTAGTTCCAGGCCAACCTCCATCCAAGACTTTGCCTCTATCCTGTGGTGTTCCTCAAGGTTCATCACTATCTCCCACCCTCTTTGCCATTTACATAAATGATCTTCCCAATCATATATATCACTCCCAATACCATATGTATGCAGATGACATCCAAATTTACCTATCCTTTCCTCCTTCGGACCTATTACAAGCTACTGAAAAACTTCAAGAAGATCTCAACAGAATCAGTTATTGGGCCACAGCCAACAAGCTTAAGTTAAGTGCAGAGAAGACAAAGGCGATTGTAATAGGTTCCAATCCCCTCCTTAAAACCCTCCCTCCAATCCCAACACTCTTCCTCGATAATAACCCTATCAATTTCCACCTAACCGTTAAAAACCTCGGAATCATCCTCGATCAAACTCTTTCCTGGAAAAACCATGTCTCCGAAATCTCTCGACGCACCATATCCACCTTAAAACTCCTAAATCACCTTCGTCACCTACTTCCACTCGAAACCCGTAGACTTCTAGTTTGTTCCTTATCATTCCCCCACTTTGACTACTGCTGTGCGGTGTATGGGGGTGTCTCTGGAGATCTCGAAGGTAAACTTAAACGATTATTCAACTGCTTCATTCGCTTCATCTTTGGGATATCCAGGGACACTTCTGTTACCAGATTCTACGAAGAGTTGAAGTGGCTTTACCCCTCCTACCGTTGTAAATACTTCCTAGCAACCTTCCTCTTCCAAGTTCTCCAATCCAGCCGCCCATCTTACATCTCAGATATGTTTTCATTCAAATCCTCCATTCATTCCCGCAACACTCGTTCACGGCCTTCAGACCTGTATGTGGCGCTTCATCGAACCGCAGCCTTCGACAGATCCTTCCTAATCCGCTCCTCTTTCGTATGGAATTCCATTCCTTCATATATCCGACATTCTGATACTCTTCAGACCTTCAAATCCCGTCTATTCGACCACTTCCTCTCTATTCAATTCTCAAAGAGCCCTAAATAGATTTTCAAATTCAATTTAAATTAGTTAAATAAAATATATAGAAACAATAATTTAAATGCAACATCTTACATTGTGGTGGACCTGTATATTTAACTATATTATTTCAATAATTTAACATTAAAACAGTAAAGCACTATTAATTAAAATATTTTATATATGAAAATATTTTTCTGTTTTATCTTTTGTCTAGTTTTGTTATTATTGATTAGAATTATTACTATTAGAAGCTACCTTTTAATTTATCACTATTGTTCACTTTTTTACTTTATATTATTTTTTGTTTGTTTTGTGTTTTTACTCTAAGACACTAAAGTTCTGTTTGTATGCTTTGTAAAATTATTCAAAAGGGACTTGTCCCAGAATAAATAAAGATTTGTATTTATTTATTATATATATATATATATATATATATATATATATATATATATATATATATATATATATATATAAACACTATACAAAAATAAGAACACTTTGAGGCACACGAAAAATAAAATATATAAGTATATACTTAAATGAAGAAAACATAATCCATTCTTAATTTTACAATTTGGTCTCAACAAAACAAGTTCCCCTGAGACAGAATGCAATTAAACTAACGGTTGGAGGCAGGTGGCCCGCCGCTCATGGCTCCAGCATATCATTAGCCAACTGTCTTCGCAAAATACTATATTATATTATTATAAAATAATATGCTTAGTATTAATAGAGCTCCAAGATCCGATCGCGGTACTAACACCAATATACCGTCCAAGCCAAATTCCAAAGATCTGACTTTACAAAATCCTCCCACCTACGACTCTGCCAACCTTTTGGAATTCAGCGAATATTATCTTTTTAGCAGACATTTAACGAAGAACCTTTAGTGAATATAGAGAGACAAAAACCGTGTATAATATAAGAAATGGAGGCAGATACTCCATTGCTAGCTATAGAAGCTATTGTGTTGAAGAGTACTGCCTCGCTGGAGCTCTCCCACACTCGTAACGTCACAATCCACTTATTTTCTATTTCTGTAGCATCATTCTCTCAACCTCAGCACCAACCTTAACTCAAAGATAGGATTCCATTACACAACGAAGTTACAAGTTCCAAGATAAAAAAAAATCTGGTGCGGGCAAAACACGACTTTCACTTACCTCCATTTTTAAAATTAATGAAAGAATTTTCAAATACAGTTAGAGATAAAAATACGTGAAACTATTAAAGAATTAATTAAATTGAATTTATATAGAAACATGTGTTTTATTAAAAAATCTATTATATTATTATCTAACATAATCAATTAGTTTTCTCTTCTTTTCATCACTCTCTATTAACTTTTAAAAGCTTGAGTATAAGATAATATTTTTTCTAAAATCTTTAGCTTTCCAACGGTATATCATACATGTATATTACTGTTTTTATGTTCAAAAACAAAAAATTGCATTAAAAAATATTTTTTCAGTTTTCTCCTTTAGTTGCTTTTCAAATTCGCTCAATTTGCATATTTAGCTGTTTTTCATCAGTGGTAACAAGATGATATAGTTTTTTTTTTATATATTCAACAAAATTAAAGGTACTTTAGAGGAAGAAAATTTAAAATATCGGCATTTAAGCCCTGTCAGACCATTTTAACCCGAATGAAACCTAAATGATATTAAAGCACATTAAATTTTACATCGATATAGCAAGTTTAATCAAAATCGTCGGAACCGTTTTCGAGAAAATCGAAAAAAGGTGCAAAATGCATGGTGTAAAGTGGCTCTTCTGGTAAGCTCATTTTGATGAAATAGGTTTTGTAACGTCTCGGGCGTATATTTGTCTTAAATATGAAATTTAAGTTTTATATCACTTACCGTTTCCGCCCGGGAGTTACCACACACACAGACCTTTTTGCACGACTTGGCTATTTGGACTCAGGGGACCCTAAAAAGTGTATTTCCTTTGAAAACTGGAATTCGAAATTTTTCACGATTCCAATACTTTCCCTTACTATATATAGTAATCGAAAGTAAAAAATCCGGTGCGGGCAACACACGATTTTCACTTACCTCGGCTGTTAAAATCAGTTTAAGAACTATTAAATAAACTTTTTTTTTATTTTTTATTTTTAAACATAATTTATTGAAATTTACAACTGTACTCAAAAAAATACATCAAGTAAATATGATATTAGAAAAATGACATGGAAGAGACTTGTAGAAGAACTACCCAATGGTAGCACTCCTGATTAAATAAACTTAAATTTAAGAATACTTTCTAGTTCATTTCAAGAAAAAAGTTATTCTGTTAGAAACGTATGATTTAGATTAAATAATATAGCACTATCAAATTGTTACATATAATTATTAGTAATAAGTTTATGATAATATATTTCCTTAAATCTCCAGCTTTCCAACGGTATATTAGACATCTATGTGAAATCTTTAGTTATGCCGTCCTTCGGAGGGGACGTTAAAAGGTGGTCCCGAGCCAGTACTCGTTAAAGATTCCTATCCTAATTAAACCTGGATAGGCAAAATTTAGGAATTCCACTGTCGCATCGTCCGATTAGCGGTAGTAGCATAAAGTGACGTTAAATGAATAAAACAGGAGTGCTGCCATTGGGTAGTTCTTCTTCAAGTTTGTTTCCCGCCATTTAACTTTTGTCACATTTACTTTTTGTACCTTGGAGTACAGTTGTAAATTTCAATAAATGATGTTAAAAAAAAAAAAAAAAAAAAAAATGAATAAACAATTCATCTATGTGGCTGTTCTTATGTTCTAAAAACCAGAAATTAAATTTGAAAAATATTGGTTTAATCTGTATATTTAACTGTTTTTCATCAATGATAACAAGACGATATGCTTAATTTTTTTTTTAAATCTACAAAATTAAAGGTACTTTAGAGAAGAAAATTTACAATATCAGCATTTAACCCCTGTCAGACTATTTTGATCAGAATGATAGTTAATGTATGATAGTTAAGCTCATTAAAATTTACATTGATGTAGCGAGTTTAACCAAATTCGTTTGAGCAGTTTGTAAGAAAATAGTAAAAATGTGCAAAATGCATGGTATGGAGTAGCACATTCGGGTAACTCGATTTTGGTAAAACCGTTGCTGTAATATCTCGTGCCTGTTGTATATGAATAAAATAGAAGTAATATTGTAAAATATGAAATTTCAGTTTCGTACGACTATTCGTTTTCAATTTTTCGTGCTAGACCTACCACACAGACCCTTTTGCAATCCTTAAAGGTGTATTTCCGTTGAAAACTGGAGTTCGAAAATTTTCACGATCGTAATACTTTCCCTTACTATACAATTCATGTATGGGTAAGTGAAAGTAAAAATGCTCCTAACACCGCAATCATGGTGCAATTTGATCAACACTGATTTATAATTTGATTATTTAATTTACTGAATATCACTTAATAAACCCAAATTCTCGAGTACACTTGAGTTATATGTCAGCTCGAAAAAACCAAAATCGTTTTTCCCCAATAATCGATTGTTGAACCCAATGCAGACAACCTAGGTGCAGACGATCCCGGAAGTAGCAACAAGAAGTTTAAAGCGGAAGACCAAAGAGGACAGATATAGCAACTAGTCCCACTTCGTAACAATTCCTCAACAAAGTTAACTTGCTCAACAGCCTAGTTCTCTTTAGCACCGCTTGTAGTTCTCATCCCAATAACGTCTCATTGTACTCATCTGTTGGGCATGAATCCTTATTATAAATTACTATACCAAGCAGCAGCGGATCCAAAAGTAGTTTTATTGTATTTTTTTGGGGCTGGGAGGGAGGTCTTTCGAGAGGAAGGTAAGGTGACTTAACGTCCTTTCCAAGCTTGGCTAAGCAAAAGTTTATTTTGTAGGTTACTATTTTTAAAAAAGTGTTAGAATAACTACAGAGTATTAATAGTGTTCATTATTTACAATATACAATGCGTTTTGAATTAGCCATATTTTTGATTCCTATGCTGATGACACTTGTGTGATATCAGTCAATAACGATCCCACTATTGCCTCTCAAACTCTTCAATCCCACATCAGAGAGCTTGAGATATGGTGTCTGAATTGGAGAATCAAAATCAATTCCCACAAATCCTACCAAATTACCTTTACCCTTCGTCGTAAACCTATGACATCCTGCCCTACAGTCTCCTTTAATAATATTCCGCTTGTTCCGGCTGAACAGATCCGCTACCTAGGACTCCTGCTTGACAATGCTCCTTACTTTGTCACAAATAAACTTATCCATAAAGACCTCAATGTTCCAAATGTTACTGATTTGGCCCGAACCAGGTATCAATCCTTCCATGACAAACTCCACTCCACTCCCACTCTGATCCTCTAGTTTTAATCCATGCTTCCTCTTCAATTCCTGACAATCCTCCGAGGCACCTGAAAAGAAGATGGGCTCGAAACCTTCTAGTTTAGTTACCTAGTGGAGTGATGCCGATGGGCATTTTTTCTTCATGTTTTTATTTCATGTATTTTATCATTACCAACATATTTACTTGTTGTATTACAAAATACAATTGTAAATCTCAAAAAAAAATATATATAAAAAAAAATGTTTAGTTTATTATTTTCAATGATGAACCATAATAATGGAACAAAAATAAATCACTCTTCCTTTTTAACATTTTAAAGCTTACGTTTCAAGATACGTAGAACCCGAATAACGAATAAAAAAAAATTAAAAGACATTAAAATTGTACAAATAAATTCGCCCATAACTCAATTATTCTTAAAGATACACTTTTTAAATTATAAATAAACAGTTCTTATTAACATCATGCATTTTGATAAATCCAGACCTTTTTTTTTTCTATTAATTTTCTTGCTTCTCACAATAAAGGTGACTAGTTTTCATCTATTTATTCATTTTTACTTTCACTTACTATATATAGTAAGGTAAAGTATTGCGATCGTGAACATTTTAGAATTCCAGTTTTCAACGGAAATGCACGTTTTAGGGTCCCTCGAGTCAAAATAACCAAGTCCCGCAAAAAGGTCTGTGTGTGTGTGTGTGTGTGGTAACTCCCGGGCGGAAACGGTAAGTCCTATACGCCTGAGGTGTTATAAAAACTTTTTCATCAAAATCCTTTATACCATGCATATTGTACCTTTTTATAATTTTCTCAAAAACAGTTCAGACGATTTTGATTAAACTCGCTATATCGATGAACATTTAATAGGCCTTAATAAAATGTAAGTTTCATTCTGATTAAAATGGTCTGACATGGGCTTAAATGCCGATATTTTAAATTTTCTTCCTCTAAAGTACCTTTAATTTTGTAGATTCTAAAAGATAAACAATATCATCTTAATGACATTGATGAAGGACGGCTAAATATATAAATCGAATAAATTCGATATCTAACTAAAAGAAAAAACTGAAATAATATTTTTTTAATGCAATTTTTTGTTTTTGAACGTAAGAGCTGTAATATACATGTATGAGGCACCGTTGGAAAGCTAAAGATTTTGGCAAAAAATATTATCTAATACACAACCTTGTAAAAGTTAATAAAGAGTGATGAAAAGCAGATAAAACTAACTGATTATTTTTGATAATAATATAATAGATTTTTTAATAAAACACATGTTTCTATAGAAATACAATTTAATTAATTCTTTAATAGTTTTACGTATTTTATCCCTAATTGTATTTGAAAATTCTTTCATTGATTTTAAAAATGGGGATAAGTGAAAGTCGTGTGTTGCCCGCACCAGATTTTTTTCTAATGGAACTATTTTTAATACAACAAATTTTAATGTTATGTTTTTATTTGTTACGTGTAATGTTAAATAATAATTATAATAACTATTTTAGGAACTGTACGACATACTGTTTCTTGGCACTGATGACCGCGATGTTTTTGCCATAAAAATTTTAAAAACCAACCAACCATACTGTTTCTCGACCGTAAATGTTATGTTTAATCCACAATGGGGGGTATTAAATAAACAATTTAAATTGCTTAAGTAAAGTAAATTACGTGATATTTCAATGTAGTCATAATTAGAACATTTTTAATTAAATTAAATTTTGGTAAAATATTCGAGCTAGTCTGAAGTTGCTATTTACATATTCAAAAGATTCAACAAGTACTGGTCTCTTGTTTACATGTTTGCTCAACGAGATATTTATTCTGTTGGAGTTGAGCAGAGCGAGGAGATCCCAGCCAAAGCAGGGAGCTAGTAGCCCTTCCATCGATCTCTCCCTGACTACGCTTGGACAAACAGGCCGCGGACAAAAAGGGAAGAGTGCAGTGAGGCAGGGCGTAGTCTGTAATTGTTAGGACGAGTGAGGTGGTGGCCGGGAGTGGAGGGGGTAGTGAACGGGAGGAGTGGGGGAAGTGAACGGCTATGGAAGGGGGGAGCGAACTCCAGGAGTGGGGGCGGGGTCCCGTCGATACCGGCGACCTCTCTCGGCGGCCGTATTAATTATAGCCCCAACGGATGGGCAAACATTATCAATCGGCTATAGTCATGATGATGAGTCAATAACCACTTCCCCCCACCACCGCCCCGCTGCCTCCTCGATAGGTCTCCGCTCAATACTGGTCACCTGTCCGCCTCCTTCATCGCGGGGTGGAGAAATAAAAAGATAGCAATGACAAGTTTAGGTATAATGGGGTCAGCTGTGGTGTAGTAGTTCGCACAACAGCCCTCTTCTATGCCTAAGACTGAACAACCTTAAACCGTTGGATACAATAAATTTCAACACAAGAAGTAATAGGAATATAATATTCACGCCCTAGGAATACTCCAGACCATTGGACCTATTCACGCCATCTTTTTCTCTTATTTACCAAATATATAAAGGCTGGGTGTGCCCGAGTAGCGTCACTCTATAAAAGGTCACCTTATAAATAAAATGACACAATAAACAATAATTATATCGCAGCATGGAGCTACAAACCAGAGATCAAGAGATTTTACAAACATCATTTCACAACCATAAATTTCGTTTTTTTTTTCTTTTTGGATGCCTTGTCCATAAAAACTGAAAATGGAATCACCTGTTTTGTAATGGCTAGCACAGCAATTTCTATTCCGCCTCGCGGTTTCGAACTCGACATATCGCGCTAGGTTTTTTTAAAAGGAGTGAAAACATCTTTGGCTATACCGTCCTTAAAAAAGTAAAATAGTGTCCTAATTAAACCTGGATAGACAAAATTCAGCATCGACCAATTGGCCACAGTAGCATAAAAGTGATGTTAAAAAGAGAAACAAAATTAATGTCACTTTATGCTACTGTAGCCAATCGGACGATGCTGCAGTGGGAGTCCTAAATTTTGCCTATCCAGGTTTAATTAGGATAGGGATCTTTAACGAGTACCTGACATCGCACAGGCTCGGGACCAAAATTAGGTCAGCCGATTTCAATGAAAAAGTTGCTGTAACATCTCGGGCGTATAGTTATAGTCTTTAATATGAAATTTCAGTTTCGTATAACTTTTCGTTTTTGTGCTAGCTTACCACACACACACACACACACCTTTTTTCGAGACTAAAAGGTGTATTTCCTTCGAAAACTGGAGGTCTAAAATTTTCACGATCGCAATAGGTAAGTGAAAGTAATAGTGAATGTGAGTACAGGTTAAGAAGTGAGAAAGAAATTTATCGGTACAATGAGTCAATAGATCAAAACATCAGAATGAGAAGATGAAAATATTTCGGGCACGTTTGAAGATGGAAGGAAATAACTCCAAGAACTGTTTGAAATGAAAACGGCTATTATTAAGGATTAAGGAAGTAAAACAAGATCTCGAACGAGCTGGAATCAGAATTGAAGAAATAACGAACAGAAAAATATTTGGAGAAAAAGTCATGAAGGGTTGTTTTCAAGTCGAACATTAGAAGGTAAAATCGGGAACCAAGTGGACGGGAAAACGAAAACAGCGGTTTTCTGAACAGGTGGAGGCTTCTTGAAAGAGAATAAGAACAAATAAGAAATTGAAAGTGTTTCAAATTAAACTAAAAAAAAAATTGTGCAATAGTTTTCAGCGGTTTTAAAAATGTTTTATCATTTCCTATTTGTAACTCGATTTTATATGATTACTGCAAAAGTGTTAATATCCTTCATTGAATTCAGTATGGTCCAAAACGTCAGCTTGAACAATAAAAATGACAATTCACTGAATACTAATAATTCTTGCTATTATCATCACAATAATCGTCTAAGAATCAAGACGTCGATTTTCAAAGTTAGTAAACGATACATTTTTACTATATATATATTTTTTTTTTAATAATTTGTATTTTAATCGTTTAGTTTTATCGAAATCTGCCATCCGATTTCATTTAAAGAAACACTCAGGTCATTTAAAATCGCGATTCGGAAATTAAATTCTTTCTAAAAGTGCTTGGTTCCAAATCATAATAAAAAATTTCCTTCTGTAACGTAAAAATAATGTTATTAATATAGCAAAAGGGGAGCCCGTGGCTGAGTGGCTAGTGCGCTGGTCTCTCATGCTTAAGGTTGTGATTTCGAACCCCAGTCCCGGTGGGGCTTTTATAAGAATATAATATAATGGGGATTCACTCACAGCCTCTCCCCCGGGTAT
Organism: Piezodorus guildinii; assembly: GCA_023052935.1. Classification (NCBI taxonomy): domain Eukaryota; kingdom Metazoa; phylum Arthropoda; class Insecta; order Hemiptera; family Pentatomidae; genus Piezodorus; species Piezodorus guildinii. The sequence goes on along the minus strand of CM041296.1, from coordinate 145,271,602 downwards.
GTGAGACCAGTCAGCCAAATGGTGGCCACTCACAAAATTAGGCGTAGGGAGTGATGACCCTACACTACGAATTGCATCGTGAAACGCGAGTGTAATCTCCCAGGAGATAAAAAAAAAAAAAAAAAGATATAGCAAAAAACAACTCTAAAATTTAATTCGAAAAGAATCAGATAAATTAAGTTTTAATAATAAATTATGGAGAGATTTTCGTTCATGTAAAATTACCTACAATAGATATAGTACCTTTTGAAATACAGCATCACAATTATCAAGAAGTTTGCAACACCATTAACTTCTTGTATCCTACAACAGCCTTGCCAACACTATATTAATACAGGCCTAACGGTTAGTAACAATTAATAGGAGAACGATACGTCGGCATGGCATTATCAAGTAAAATTACTTCCAAATTGGCATAACTACATCTTAAGATTATAGTACTATTATATCTAAATAAAGATATATAATGTTTAATGTGACTGTTAATTAATTTAAAGAAAGATAGTAATAAATATTAACATAGCAGGAATACCGCAAGGATCAATACTAGCCACTAAACTATTCATTCTATATACACATGACATAGCTACCAACTCCCAGGGCAATGTTACCTACGCTGACACAACTGTTTCATTTACAACAGTAAATCAGGCATACTTGTTATGTGATATTACATAAAATGTTCACACTTAAATGAAATAAAGGTTAGTTTAGATGGTTAACGAACTCCTCAGACGGAAACAAAACATTCATAAATCAAAATTAGTTGTTATAAATCAAAATTAACAGATAAGATTGTTATAATTGGAAATGGACTTTTAGAAGCAGACTGACCCCATAAAACTATTTCCGACATGAACTATACTCTACAAAATAGAAATAAAAAGGTTAAAATGGTATGCACATTTACAAAGAATGACAGAGGAGCGATGGCCAAACTCTATCAACTCCGAAAGAAAGAAGAAAAAGGGGAAGACCCGAAAAGAGATGGTTACAGGATGTGGAGTAAGGCGTGGTTTTTTATTTGTTTGATTTGATTGTTTACTTATTTAACGTTTCTTTAAGCTACTGTGGCTAATCGGACGGTGCTACAGTGGGAGTCCTAAATTTTGCCTATCCAGGTTTAATTAGGATAGGGATCTTTAACGAGTACCTGACATCGCACAGGCTCGGTACCACCATTTTAAGTTTCCTCCGAAGGGCGGCTTAGTCAGGAATTTTTTACTCAATAAGACAAGCCACTACACCACAGAGAATTTCTGCTGGAGTGCTGTCAATCTTAAGCTTCTCTACAAGTATGCTTTTGAAATGAAATAAAAAATAATTTTTATTCTGGGACAGCTAGTCCCCTAAGAATAATATAAATGTATCTTCTGGCTATTACGTTTACAAAACATACATCATATAACAAATTATACTGCATATTATGAATAAAAAAAATGCATACATACACTTAAACACACGCATATATATGTACAAGGTAATATTGCAACCTTATAATTAATAAAAGAAATAAAATGAACTATAACATTGAATAATTAAAAAAAATAGAATAAATATTTTTTTTTTTTAAACATATTTATTGATATCTACAACTGTATTTAAAAAAAAAATACATCAAGTAAATGTGATGGTTATATAGAAAATGGTCATGAAATACATGTAGAGCCACTACCCAGCGGCAGCACACTAAAAATATTCTAAACTAGAAGGTCTCGTGGCCATCTTCTTTTCAGACGCCTCGGAGGATTATCAGAGATCGATGAGGAAGCAAGGATTAAAACTAAAGGATTGTAGTGGGAATGGAGTTTGTCATGGAAGGAACGGTACCTGGTTCGGGCTAAGTCAGCGACATATGGTATATTAAGGTCTTTATGGATGAGTTTGTTAGTGACGAAATAGGGAGCATTGAGGATTTTACGAAGGATTTTGAATTGTAAGGATTGGATACGAGATGTGTTCGATGGTTTAGTAGAGCCCCATAGCTCTACTCCGTAAGTCCATATCGGTCTGATAATGGTCATATAAATAAGTCTTTTATAATTAAGAGGAAGGTTGGAGCGTTTGTCCAGTAAGTGTTGAAGTAGTCGAAAACGTCGGGCAGTTTCTTGTCGTTTCAGTCTTGTATGGGGATTCCAAGTTAAGCGTTTATCAAGGTGGAGTCCTAGGTATCGAATCTGTTCAACAGCGGAGTGTCATTAAAGGATACGGTAGGGCAGGATGTCATTGGTTTACGGCGAAGGGTAAAGGTTATCTGGTGATAAAATAAATAAATTAAGAGTGTAATTAGTCAAAACTTATAAAGGCGCGGTAGACTGATATTCAAGGAGATGGATAAATAGTTTATGCTTGAAGGAAGTTAAGGATCGGGCATGGGTAAGGAATTCCAAAATGAAGTAGCGCGAATAACGAAAGATCTCTTAAAGGAAGCAGTTCTGTAGGAGCGAATGAACAGGTTCAGGGGCTGGGATCTTGTGTTGATAGAGTGGACAGAGGAGAGTGGAGTGAACATGTTATAGATATAGAGGGGTTTTTTGGTTCTGAAGGATTGGTAAAGATGGGTTTCTAGGAAGTATTTCCGACGGAATTTCGAATAAAGCCACTTTTCCTTTGTCTATTTGCCTGTTTTCTAGTTGTATTGTGTGATACAGTTGTAAATGGCAATCAATAATAAAAAATTAATAAATAATAATACTTTCACTTACTTATATATGAAATGTATTACGATCGTGAAAATTTTCGAATTCCAAAACAGTAAAATAGATGTATAATATGCACTTTGAAAGCTAAACATGTTAGAAGAAATATCTTATACACACAATTGTAAATGTTAATGGATAGAAACGAAAAGCAGATAATACAAACTGATTGTCTTAGATAATAATATAATAGATTATTTAATAAAACACAATTTTCTATTGAAAATTGATTTAATTAATTCTTTAACCTTTTTTCATCTGTGTATTAGAAAATTCTTAAATTGATTTTAACAAAGGAGAAGTCCATGTCGTGTTTTGCGCGCACCAGAGTTTTTGATGATAAGAAAATTAATATAAACGTATAATATATCATCAGAAAGCTAATGATTTTAGAAAAAAAAAATTATTTTCTTTTCTTTTTTAATTTTTTTGGAAGTTTTTCTTTATATAAACACTTAATGAGCACACATTGACTTCCATTTGTCACTTACTTACTTTATTTCATAAGCTTTCATATCAGTCGACGTTTCGGGGCTGTTTCCCCATTTTCAAGACTTATTTTTATATATAAATGCTTTTTCACATATAACCCATTACTTTATTTCATAGCACACTGCTATTTGTCCTCATAGCATTTATATAAAAAAAATAAGTCTTGAAAATGGGGAAACAGCCCCGAAACGTCGACTGATATGAAAGCTTATGAAATAAAGTAATTAAGTGACAAAAGGAAGTCAACGTGTGCTCATTGAGTGTTTAAAAAATATTAACTCATACAAAAAATTGTAAAATCAGATAAAACTAAGCGATTATATTAGATTATAAGTTTAATTATGTATTTTTTAATCGAAAATAAATGTTTCCATTGAAACTCAAAGTTATTCTTTAAACTTTTTTAACTAAAAATTTATTCACAAGTTCATCAATTGAATTTTAAAACGGAAGTAAGTTCAAGTCGTGTGAGACGCGCAACATTTTTTTTTTTTTTTTTTAATCTTTAGTAATAAAAATTATAAACATACATGCGTCGCAACTGTGTGCTGTCAAATATTGATGTTCAATAAATTACTAATCAGTATTTCCTAAGAAAACAATATTTATACGATAACATTTTTTGCTGTATCTACTTCTGTCACAAAGGAACAGAGGAATTTGTATAATTGCGAGATTCAACGAAAACATAACGAACGACAAATAAGGAGGAAGGGAGATGCTCGTAAATTTGGCAGCGTTCAGTTTACGATGCGAATCCAACGGCTGAGCAATAAAACGGCGCTGTCGTTATAAATAACCGATATCAGCGGAAGATATATTGTCTACCGTTCGGGTTGGAACAGCCGCGGCGGAAGTCTGTGGTTTCTCCCGTTCTTGGTTACTCCAACCAGGATAGAGTGGCACCAGGAGGAGGTAATCGGGCATAAATTATACAGAGTCATAACAATAAAAAAATCTGGTGTGCACGACACACGACTATCACTTATCTAGGTTGATAAAAATAATTTCAGAACTATGATATAAAAACCTGGAATGCGCAACTGACTTTTACTTATCTGTGTTGTTGAAATTAATTTAAGATTTTCGAGTTACCTATGGCATGGTGGTTAGCATAACAGTCACCTATGCCAAACGTCCCGGGTTCAGACCTTTTAGGATTTTTTAATGGGAGTAAAAAGAAATAAACCGTACTTCGGAGGGGACTTTATATAAGTTTTCTTTATTAATTAAAACAGTACAAAAGTTCGACAATGCTTGGGCATTCCCCTTACACTGTACATAAATTCTTGTTACCATCGAGGGGACGTTAAAAGGTGGTCCCGAGCCTGTGCGATGTCAGGTACTCATTAGAGTAGGGGTGGGCATAATCGAATGACAATTATCGGATGATTCGATTATTACAATCATTTGAATTAATCGATTATCGGATTAATCGGTTTGGATAAGCGAATTTTTTTTTGCTCATCACTTAAATCGCTAATCATTCCATTATGAAATCATTCGATTATTTAAATCATCGAAGTCCGATCTTCCGATTATGACGGTCATTCGATTATGCCCACCCCTTCGTTAAAGATCCGTCCGATTAGCCATAGTAGCATAATGTGACGTTTAATATAGAAATACAATATAATTTGAGAATTTTAAATACACTTAAAGATAAAAGATCAAAGAATTAATTAAATAAAGTTTCAACAGAAACATGTGTTTTAATAAATAATATATTATATTATTATCTACAGCAATCAGTTATTTTTATCGACTGTTCATCACTCTCCATTAACTTTTGCAATCTTGTTCTTCCATCTTCCAGTGGCGCGACAGGCCGTGTAGGCCCTGGGCCTCCTGGTGCAATCTCCTGGAGGATTAAACTCACGTTTCGTGATGCATTTTGTAGTGTAGGGTCATCACTCCCTACGCCTAATTTTGTGAGTGGCCACCATTTGGCTGACGGGTCTCACATACCCGGGGGAGAGGCTGTGAGTGAATCCCCATTTATTTACATCATTATAAAAGTCCCGCCAGGACTGGGATTTGAACTCACAACCTTTAGCATGAGAGACTAGCGTACTAGCCACACAGCCATGGGCTCCCCTTTGCAATCTTGTAGATAAGATAATATTTTTTTCTAAAATCTTTAGCTTTCCATCGGTATATTATACATGTATATTACTATTCTTATGTTCAAAAACAACAAAATTGCATAAAAACATATTTTTCTCTTTTATTTTTATTATCAAATTGCACATCTAGCTGTTATTTTTGATGTGCCTAATTTTAAAATATCGGCATTTAAATCCTATCAGACTATTTCAATCTGAAAGAAGCCTACATCATATTATGCTTTACATCCAAATAGCGAGATATAAAAAGGCAAATTATTTCCGATGGACAAAATTAAGTGTACTTAAGAGAAAGAAAATTAAAAATATCGCCATTTAAGTCCTGTTAGACGACTTTTATGAAATATTTTGGATTTTAAAGAATGTAAAAGAGAAATAATGGATAGTTCAGTAGAGCCCAAAGCCATATTGACCTTATGATAATCTTGTAAATGAGCTATTTGTAGTTAAGTGGAAGCGTCTGCTGGTATTGAAGTCAACAAAAACGGAAAGAAGTTGAAACAAATAACGTAAATTTTCCCTTCTAGCGAAAAACCAGCGCACGCCATTAAATTCGCTCATTTAGCTCACCAAAAAAATAATTTTCAACAAGGTTATATCTGAATATTACAGTCCAGATTTCGTTTTTGAGAAAATCGTAAAAAGGTACAAAATATATGATATAAATTGGCTCTTCTGATTAGCTGATTTTGATGAAAAAGTTGCTGTAACATCTCGGGCGTACAATCGTCTTCAATATGAAATTTTAGTTTCGTGCAATTTTTCGTTTTCGCGCTAGACTTACTATACACCTTTTTGCGGGACTTGGTCATTTAAACTCAGGGGACCCTAAAATGTGTATTTTGGTTGAAAACTCGAATTCACGCAATACTTTCTCTTACTGTATGTTTCATATATAGGTAAGTGTAACTAAAAACGAATTTGTCACAATTGCTTCGAATTTCTAATGAAAAGTATTTATAATTTTTAAGCGGTAGCCTCAACTGTTCAAACCCTGCTGTGGCAGAATATTTATTTATTCAGGTATTTCAACCCAAAAAAGACCCTGAGGTAGGGAGACACCTAGCCTCAATAAAGTCGGTATAAAAAAATTTCGAGAGAAAATGGCGACTGTGAACATGATATCGGCCTAATCACCTTGCACTTTCGTTGGCTTAGAAACATTATAAACATCGTATCTCTCAAGGTAATTCATTGGCTGTAGGGGTACATTTTTTTTTTTTTTTTTCAATTATGGTTTCTTAAGACAATAGATAGATTCTTAAGAGGGTAATAAATTATGGGTTATTAGTTCCTTAACTTAGTTCCTGTCTGGGGCTCTACTAAACCATCAAATTCATCTCGTCTCCAATCCTTACAATCCAAAATCCTTCGAAAAATCCCCAATGCTCCTTACTTTGTCACAAATTAATATTCCCTTTGTTGCTGACTTGGCCCGAACCAGGTACCACTCCTTTCATGACAAACTCCATTCCCACTCGAACTCACTAGTTTCAATCCTTGCTTCCTCTACAATCCCTGATAATCCTCCGAGTCTGAAAAGAAAATGGCCCCAAGACCTTCTAGTTTAACATAGTCTTTGGGGAGCTGCCAATGGGTTGTATCCCTACATATGAATCATGTCAACATATCTTGTATCACATTTACTAAATGTATTTTATTATAAAGTTGTAAATATCAATAAATATATTAAAAGAAAAAAAAAAAAAATAATGAAGGTTCCTGTGTTTAGATAAAGAAAAGATTTTTTGTTTTTAAATTTATTCGAATAAGTCATTCATTAAAATATTTCGATTTAAAATTATTATTTCTTGTACAAATAATAAAAAACTATAAGCCTTCATATAACTCAACAGGGTCAGTATAAATACCTTCACCACATATTATACAACAATGCGTGTATTATCGCATACATATTTTTAAATATTCTAAATAATCCAATAAGTATAGACCCGAAAAATAAAGTTAAATAGAATTTCTGTTAAAAAAATTAAATAATAAAATGTATGTACATATTTATACCTGTAGAGCAACAAATCTTCTACGAAATCATATTTCTTACCTGAAAAAAAGAAGGAAAAAATCATTAGTCTAAAATTCATTGTTATTTTAATAATATTAAATACCAATAATTAAATATATTATTTGTATGCCGTCCTTAGGAGGAGACATAAAATGGGGGTCTACAACCTGTGCGATGTCAGGTACTCGTTAAAGATCCTTGTCTTAATTAAACTGGAAAGGCAACTTCCCCACTGGAACATCCTCCGATAAGCCACAGTAGCATAAAGTGGCGTTAATGGAATAAACATTTTGCTAATAGAAAATAAAATAACTTAAAACCTTCATTTAAGAAAGGAATTAATTTACATTTAAGTTGAAAGGGAATTGTTTGTTTGTAAATTCATTTGACGTTACTTTATACTACCGTGGTGAATCGGAAGGCGCTGACTTTTTCTCCCGTAAGTTCAATTAGGAAGAGATTCTTAACGAGCACTTGACATTTCGCGCGTTTTTTACCACTATTTTACGTCCCCGCCGAAGAACGGTAAAACAAAGGATTTTTTACTCCCTTTTAGAAAAATCGGCTATCTGCCGGGTTCGAACTCGCGACCGTGGGTGTAAAACGCTATTATACTGGCCACTACACCGCAGGTGACCCTACAAACGAATAATTACGATATACAGCGGTTATCTGAAACAAATAAAATACAACGCGTCCTGGTGTACTACAGTAAATTTGGCAAAATAAAATTTGTATCTGGCACTAAATAACAATTTTACATAGTAACCGATTGACCAATTACTAAATTATATGTAATTAAACCATTAACGCATATATATATATATATGTATTGAGTTGTAAAATAAGTACTTAGTTATTTTCAATATTTCAATTGAGCCCTCTCTCTGTTTATAAAATCATGTTTACTCGTTCAATAATGTTTACATATTCTAAAAAACGCTGAAAATTATTAAACAATGGTTTATTAAGGTATAACTGTTTATTAAGATGTAGATAGGCAATTAAGTAATATGAAAAATAATAAATAATTCAAAGGGAAAATGGCATATCACTACTGCTAATTTCAAAACGTTATATCTCAGCTAGTTCTTAACCAATTTCAATGATTCTTTTTTCATTTTGTAGGAAATTTATTTATTAAAAAAAAACAAGAAAAACAGATTTTTTTAATTTGTTATTCGGGTTCTACGCATCTCCGGGAGTAACCGTAAGCCCTCAAATTTTGAAGGAAGGTAATTTTTTTTTGGTCGATTACAAAGGTTCATTATTGAAAATAATAAACCAAAATAATTTGTTAAGATACTTATATGCATCATTTTCAACCGAGATTCCTTTCCTTTAAATGGTATTTTGTTTGCTTAAAATGGAAGAGAAAAAAATAATGTTAAATGTTTAATGATTTTTTTATTTCAGAAAAGAAAAATCCACAGCACGGGCGGTTAAAAAAAATACAGTGTGCCTTGCGATGCCTTTGTAGAATGCACAGTTCGTAAGTGGTTTGCTTGGTTCGGAACCGAAATTTTTGAATTGGAAGATGCTAAGCGCTTGGGTCGTCCTTTAACTGTTCTGGGAGACCGGAATTTAAAAAAATCCTGAATGATAATAACGTGTAATAGATCAAAATGGATCATATATAACTGATTAAAAATATTTACAAGAATCTGAGGATGAGTTCTCAACTGTTGATAATTCAAGTTTTCTACTGTTCTTAGGTGTCAATCATTAAATAAACAATTTTTCCAATGCCTTAACAGTGGAAAAACAAAAATCAGTCAGACTGGTATCACTCATAGTGGGGTGGTTAGCATAACAGCCTCCCATGCTAAAGGTCACGGGTTCAAACCCGCAGTTGGTCCTAGGATTTTTTTGATGGGAGTAAAAATTCTTGTTAATGCCGTCCTTCGGAGGGGACGTTAAGAGGTGGTCCCGAGCCTGTGCGATGTCAGGTATTCGTTAAAGATCCCTATCCTAATTAAACCTGGGTAGGCAAAATTTAGGACTCCTACTGTAGCATCGTCCGATTAGCTATAGTAGCATAAAGTGACGTTAAATAAATAAACAAACAAACAAAAAAACAGAATATTAATATTTTGATACAATAATTAATATATGATGTTATTGCTAGAGATACAGAAAAGAATACATTGAACAATGGTAGACATACGGTAGTTTAATAGATATTTCAATTAGAATTAACTTAAAAGATATTATTATAAATTTACTTAAAATAGTGTCTTACATAGACTTATGTGTATACTACAAACTTTGAAAGAACACTGAAGTAAAGATGCAAAGAAATAGTTCGGGTATGGAGGATTTTCCATATTTATGAGGTTAGGAGTCTGGGGTTTTCTCTTTTTGTTTATTTGTTTTTATTTTATTTTGTGCTTATTATTATTATTCAGACGTTTTGTTAATATGAGTTTATTAAAATTTGAGTAATATGCATTAAGGTTTTGGACATCCGATTTTTTATTTATGGCGCGATTTTTATATTTTTCTATGGTAATAATTTCTTTAAAATTTCGTTTGAAGCTGTTTTTTTCATAATAAACAGTTCTAGGTGATTGGAATTTGAATGTATGCCCCGTTTTTATGAAATATATACAAACAAACATATATTGGAAATGTTTCATTAGATTCATCAGTGTCTCTGACAGGTATGCCGAGTTGAAGTGGCTCAATCCAGTTTCCCGGAGACAGTATTTCTTGCGAGTTTTTCAATCTCGTACTTTCAATACCCAAAATCCATCCAACATTCTTGACCTACTCATCCCTTGTTCATCGGTACATTCGTTTAATACAAGATCCCAGTCCACTAACCTATATTTTCCTTTTCATCGAACATCATTCTTTAAAAAATCATTTAGTTTGCGTGCTACACATCGTTCTGGAATTCCATACCTACCTCTATACGCAAAGCACCTTCTTTAACCTCATTTAAAAACAAACTGTTCTTCCCTCTTCTGAATTATCCATATTCCGATTGATTGTAAACAAACAACAATAACAATAATAGCCTAGCGAACCCGAAGGTTCGATGCCGATACCACCAAATTCCGCCTACACAGACTCGTCCAATGTCCACCATTCAAGCCCAAGCTCCCGAGATCAGCCTTAACGCAATCCTCCCATCTCCGCTTCGGCCTACCTTTCGGACTCCTACCAGTCGGATCAGCAAATACCAACTTTCTCGGAATCCGCTCGTCATCGAGCCCAACAACTTTACTCGCCCATTTGAGTCTCCCGCGATGCAATCAGCTCAATTATATTTACAGGATGCAAGTTCCGCAATTCCGCGTTGTGCAACCTTCTAAACTTCCCAGTGGCCTCATCTCTCTTTGGAGCAAAAATTTTACGCAATACCTTATTTTCGAAGACCTTAAGCCGTTGTTCATCCTTCAAAGTAAGCGGCCACGTTTCACATCCGTAAAGAACCGTTGGAAGAATAATAGTTTTATAAATTCTAATCTTTAAGTTTTTAGATAGAAGCCGCGAACTAAGTAGCTTAGCAACTGAATAATAACACGCATTTCCCACCTTTAACCGGGACTTTATTTCTTCCTGGATTTCATTTTTTCTAGTTATAATTGAACCTAAATTCTTGAATTTCTCTACGTGTTCAAAAGTATGACCTGATACATCAATATCACCAAGATCGACACCGTTTCTGCTACTAATCATATACTTCGTCTTATCGGTATTTAATTAGAGTCCTATTTCTTTACCGGTTTTTATTAACACACTTGTATTTAGTTGTATTGTATTAAGTTGATTGTAAACAAAATGTTAGAATAATGGTCTAATTCCATTTTAAAATGAGGATCACTGCAAATATGGAAAATAATCTTTATATATAATAATATTCATTTTTCCTTCACTTTCTTATGGT
>CM041296.1:145201384-145260267 GCA_023052935.1 Piezodorus guildinii | reverse complement strand
AACCTGGATAGCCAAAATTTAGGACTCCCACTGGAGCATCGTCCGATTAGCCACAGTAGCATAAAGCGACGTTAAATAAATAATCAAACAAAGTATAGAAACATGTGTTTTATTTAAAAAAATCTATTATATTATTATCTAAAATAATAAGTCAGTTTTTTTCAGCTTCCCATCACTCTTTATTAACTTTTACAAGCTTGAGTATAAGGTAATATTTTTTCTAAATTCTTTAACTTTCCAACGGTATATCATACATGTATTTAATTAAAGATGAGACCTATAATAACATTAAATACTTTGAATTTCAATAGAAATATGTGTTTTATTAATTAAATTATTTTACTACTTAAATTTAAACTACTTAAATTATATTCAATATATTCAAAAAGTATTGATGTTACCCAGCCGTAGACTGACCAAGATTTTGGCAGAGGAAATTATTGAAATAAATATATGGTGGTGTGATGATTTCCGGCCTTTGTGTCGGAGATATAACTGGCAAAATAGTGATTATTTAGTAGATGGAAAGAAGCAATATTTTAAAGGGTTAATGGAATATATAAGAGAAGACTTTAGAAATGGTTTACTGGTTAAAGTCAACAAATCTATTCACCATCAACTGTATAAAGAATTAAATTATGATTTAGGGGAGAACAGTTGTATCTCTAATAGATACAGCCTGGGGCTCATCAAATCAATAATTCAAAATTGAGGACAACTTCTGTACCTCAATTGTAATGTTACAAGGGCGGAAGAACTACATTGTTGTAGTTTTTGTAAAGCCGTAGAGGATATGTAGCATTATGTAGGGGTCTGCTCTGTGTGGATGCGTTGGCTTGGCAGGGCAGTATTGTCCAGGCAGGAATACATATGTTATCTAAACGGTGAAAATTGGGTAGCATTGTATAATTATCATGTATGGTCTGGAAATATAGATATATACTTATATCAGAAATCAATATTTAAATAAAGGGGGGAAAATGGGGGGGAAAATGTTCAATTAGTTTCATGTTATAATTATTATCTATATAATATTTGTAAAGAATATTCTGTTAAGGCGCGCTATTCTGCAGATCGACTAAAGTCTATGTATAGTGTGCAATATATATATATATATATATATATATATATATATATATATATGTGTATAGTAAATTTATGTATGTAAATTTAATCTATAAAACACATTATTATTATTATTATTATAATATAATATATTTTAATTAAGATAACACCAGTGGTAACTAAAAGAAGTCCTGAATTATCATCCATAATAATTTGAATGTTAGAAATTAATCTTCATGGGGATTAACTTTATTTAAATAATAACAAAATTCTTTAATATCTTAAAATCTACCCTCTACCCCTTAGAAACCAGCGATGATCTTTATATACTGAGAAATCGGTTCCAGTTGTGATCTGAAACCCTCCCTACCCCCTAAACCGTCCAGCCAAGTTGGTGGAGCTGCGGACTACGGTGGGAAGTAGACAATAAAACACCAGGCCATCTCCGAGCTCTGGAATCGATATCCCGTCCCTACTGGTCTGCTCTATAGTCCCTGTCTCAGCTGGATCCGCCAATAGCAGCTCTTCTTTTTGGAGGGAAAATTAAAGGGAGCGAACACTTCCTATGCCATCTAATTCATAATGGCGGTGTTTGTGAAAACCCTGTAGGTAGAGGGAGTTTCGAAAGAAAGAAAAAATCTAGTGCGGTCAACACACGACTTTCACTTACCTCCGTTTTTAAAATCGATTATAGAATTTTCAAATACGGTTAGAGATAAAAATAAGTGAAACGATTAAAAAATTAATTAAATTGAATTTATATATAAACCCGCAGGTGGCCTCAAGGCTTATTAATGGGAGTAAAAAATTCTTAGTTATGCCGTCCTTCGGAAGGGACGTTTAAAGGTTTTCCCGAGCCTGTGCGGTGTCAGGTTCTCGTTAAAGATCCCTATCCTAATTAAACCTGGATGGGCAAAATTTAGGACTCCCACTGTAGCATCGTCCGATTAGCCATAGTAGCATAAAGTGACGTTAAATAAATAAACAAACAAAGTATAGAAACATGTGTTTTATTTAAACATCTATTATATTATTGTCTAAAATAATCAGTTAGATTTATCCGCTTTCCATCACTTCTTATTAACTTATACAAGCTTGTGTATAAGATAATATTTGTTTCTAAATTATTTAGGTTTCCAACGGTATATTATACATGTATATTACTGTTCTTATGTTAAAAAACAAAACATTGCATTAAACAATTTTTTTTTTCCTTTAGTTGGATATCGAATCCGTTCAACTTAAATATTTAGCTGTTCTTTAGCAATGCTAATAAGATAATATGGTCAATTACATAAAATCTACCAAATTAAAGGTACTTTAGTGAAAGAAATTTTAAAATATCGCATTTTATAAGAAGCCCTGTCAGACTATTTCAAACAGAATGAAACCTATATGATATTAAAGCCCATTAAAGTTTACATCGATATAGCGAGTTTAATCAAAATTCTTACAGTCGTTTTTAAAAAATAAAAATAAAATAAAATGCAGAATGCATGGTATGAAGTGGCTCTTTTGGTTAGCTGATTTTAATGAAGTTTTTTTAACATCTCGGACGTATAGTTTTCTTAAATGTGAAATTTCAGTTTCATAGGACTTTTCGTTTTCGCCCGGGAACTACCACCCACACACCCACACAGACCTTTTTTCGAGACTTGGTTATTTGGACTCAGGGGACCCTAAAACGTGTATTTTCGTTGAAATTCTAAAATTTTCACGATCGCAATACTTTCCCTTACTATATATTTCATATATAGGTAAGTGAAAGTAATTAGTTAAATCGAATTTCTATAGAAACCTGTGTTTTTATGACCAATTTGGTTTTAGTAGTTAATAGTATTGATTGACAATGAAATAATATATATATATATAAACACATACCTAAATTCCTATTGTTTACTGTAACATCTTGATATAATGTATAGTGTCGATCAAGGGATTATTGAATAAAATAAATTATAATCCTGCCACAGCCGGTTTTGAACCCTGGACTGGTTAATATTTATGCAGCCACCCAACCCTGACCTTGAAGACTCGAGCGTTGATTGGAGGGGAATTGAGTTTAGCAATGAGGGGGAGCTAATGTGGTTGGGGTCGGCTTCGAACTTTCTGTGTCCGTCAAACTCTTCTTGATTTATTACTCTCTAATACAATTTGTTTGTTTTAGATTTTAGCCAATATTTATTTGTCATTATACACAAAGTAAATATCTAGATAACTGATAATTATACGAACTTGAACTGATTTCAGCCGGTTTCAAGTCTTTTTATTTTGCGTTAATTTGTGACTAAAAGAAACTGGTGAATTTGATAATGCATTGTTTAGTCTTTTCGGTATATACTAACTTCATCCATCCATCTTCTCCTTAGAGTGTGGATGGAATATATAGTAAGGGAAAGTATTGCTATCGTGAAAATTTTAGAATTACAGTTTTCAACGGAAATACTAAAACGTGTCTTCTGAGTCCAAATGACCAAGTCCCGCAAAAAGGTCTCTGTGTGAATGTGTTAACTCACCGGCGAAAACTAAAACTTCTATGAAACTGAAATTTCATATTTAAGACAACTATACGCCAGAGATGTTACAGTAACTTTCTCATCAAAATCAGCAAACCAGGAGATCTACTTTATACCATGCATTTTTATTAAACTTGCTGTATCGATGTAAAATTCAACAAGCTTTAATATCATGTAGGTTTCATTCTCATTGAAATGGTCTGGCAGGGCTTTAATGCCGATAGTTTAAATTTTCTTCCTCTAAAGTATCTTCAATTTTGTACATTCGGAAAATTAACCATTTCATGTTGAGTGAATTTGATAATAAACTAAAAGAGAAAAGTGCACAGGTATTTTTTAATGTAATTTTTTGTTTTTTTTTTAAAGATAAGTACAGTATTATGTATGCATAATATACCGTTGGAAAGCTAAAACGTTAGGAAAAAATATTATTTTATGCACGAAGTTGTTCAATGTAATGGAGAGTGATAAAACTAACTGATCGTGTTAGATAATAACATAATATATTATTTAATAAAACACATGTTTCTATTGAAAATCAACTTATTTCATCTCTAAGGGTATTTAAAAATTCTTAAATTGATTTTAACAAGGGTGGTAAATGAAGTAGTGTGTTGCGCCCACCAGATTTTTCCATCAAGTCTGGAAGTCTTCTAGTTTCGTCACTACAATCATCAATTGAGAAATCCGTCTTCAAAACGCGATATATCCGTTTTAGGAAATTTGAAATAACTTATTAAATGTATTGGATTTTTTCGCAATTAAATTAATTTTTTGTTTTACCATATTAATTAACACGTTGACGCCGACGCCTATTTTGAATGTCTCATCCTCGGCGCTCATATTTATGCCACGTTTCAGCGATTATTCCCTTTCGAATCTTGTAGACGTGTTGTACGTTTGCTAACAGTCTAATGAGTGCTTATTTTGTAACTCGTGCGGTTTTTTTCATCCTAACCATAGATTTCTGCTAGTAAGTATAACTAAAAAGGCAGATTTCATTGTAACAATGTAAAATATTGTTGTTGTTTTCTTACATTGTTGCCCTTATAAATTATGGATAACGTAGATATGGAAATAAATGCCGGTGGTTCACACCGACTCATGAGACAGACTAAGACTCGCGTCAACGTAAACGTGTTAAATAATTTTTACGGCTAGAAGGAAATATTTTAGTATCATTCGGTACGAAGTTAAAGGAGAAAGTAGTACTTTTTGAAAAGAATTGCATTTCTTAAACAACTTTTTTTAAAGGACTTTAGTTTTCTTTAGGTAAAATCGAATGGCGGATTTAGATAGAACTGAATGATTAAGATACACATATATCGAAATAAAAATTTAAAAAAATAATGTCTTCAGTACCCCACCGCAACAATTTTTACTTTCACTTACCAATATATTAAATATGAAAGTATTGCGATCGTGACATTTTTTGAATTCCAGTTTTCAACGGAAATACACATTTTAGGGTCCCCTGAGCCGAAATAACTAAGTCCCGCAAAAAGGTCTAGGCGTGTGGTAACTCCCGCGCGTAAACGAAAAGTCCTATGAAACTGAAATTTCATATTTAAGACAACCATACGTCCGAGATGTTACATTATCGTTTACATCAAAATCAGCTAACCAGAAGATCCACTTTATACCATGCATTTTGCACCTTTTTTCGATTTTCTCAAAAATGGCTCTAACGATTTTGATTAAACTCGCTACATCGATGTTAAATTTAATGGGATGTAATATTATGCAGTTTTCATTCTGATTAAAATGGCCTGAAAAAGCTTAAATGCCGATATTTTAAATTTTCTTTCTCTAAAGTACCTTTAATTTTGTTGATTCTATAAAAATAACTATATTATCTTGTTAACGCTGATAAAAAACAGATAAATATATAAATTGAATAAATTCGATACCCAACTAAAGGAGAAAACAGAAAAAATATATCTTTAATGCAATTGTTTGTTTTTTTACTTATGAACAGTAACATACATGTATAAAGTACCGTTGGCAAGCTAAAGATTTTAGAAAAAATATTATCTCATACACAAGCTTTTAAAAGTTAATAGAGTGTGATGAAACAACGATAAAACTATGTGATTATTTTAGATCATAATAAAATAGATTTTTTAATAAAACACATGTTTCTATATAAATTCAATTTGATTAATTATTTAATAGTTTCACGTATTTTTATCTCTAACTGTATTTGAAAATTCTTTAATCAATTCTAAAAACGGAGGTAAGTGAAAGTCGTGTGTTGTCCGCACCAGGTTTTTAAAAAAAAATATTCATTAATTTTATGTTTAACTTTAGTTTTCCCCATATTTATTCCTCTTTGCTAAGGAAGTAAATACCTAGATAACTGATTATCAATACAAACGTGAACTAATTTCGGTCGGCTTCAAGTCTTTTCATCTTGTGTTTACATCATGAGTTTATCTCTCATTAAAAAAAATACAGGTTAATGTGATAATGTCTCGAGTTTGGTCGAGTCTTTTTTTTATTTAGATTGACAGTTCCTATCTTTTAGCGGTATCAACTATTCCTTTATCCCAAAATGTTTTTTCGTTTTTTTTCTTTATCGGTTATCTATTAGATTGCCTGGAAGTGTTTGGGTTATTCGACAGCAATAAAAATTCTGCTTTCCATTTCATAATCCAATAAATTTGAATTTCGTTTTGACGTGAAAATAGTAAATATTTTCACTGATTAAATTTATGCTGTGAATGTATAATAGGTTTTAAAATGAATGTCTAATTTATTTAGTGAAATTATTACTACATATAGTAAGGGAAAGTATTGCGATCTTGAATATTTTCAAATTCCAGTTTTCGACGGAAATACACGTTTTAGGTCTGAGTCCAAATGACCAAGACCCTAAAAAAAAGATGTGTGGTAAGTCTAGCGCTAAAACCATAAGAAGTACGAAAATGAAATTTCATATTTAACACAACTATACGCGTCGAGATGTTACAGAAACTTTTTTACTAAAATCGGCTGACCGGAAGTCCTACTTTATACCATGCATTTAGCACCTTTTTACGATTTTCTAAAAAACGGCTCTAACGATTTTGATTAAACTCACTATATGGATGTAAAATTTAATATGTTTTAATATCATGAATGTTAAATGCCGATATTTTAAAATTTTTCTTCTAAACTACCTTTAATTTCGTACTTTCCAAAATATTAACCATATCATAATAATGGCACTGATGAAGGATGGCTAAATATCAAACATAGTCTACTTAGACGTACTGTTCTTTCCAACGAATTCCAGTGCAAATAAAGAATTAAAAAAAATTTCACTTCTATTGGAAGTCCCTATGACTGCCTGAATTGTAATTTTTTTTCGATGGGGAAGATGGTTGGGTGTGCGGTCATAAATTAGAAACACACATTTAAAACAAGTGCTATTTTAATTATTTGCCGACGTTTCTGCCTACAATGTGGGCCCTCATCAGGGTTAAAAAAAACAAGATAACAACCAATGTAATCATAGACTTAATAATGCGTTAGGTATATAATAATAATATGACATATTTATAGTTATATAAAGAAAGACTTTTGTATATTCTTATTACAATATTATCATCTCAATTCTGTTTACTTCCATACTTTATAACTATCATCTTAATTTTGTTTATTTCCATACTTTATAACTGACATCTTATTATCATTTTACATTTATTACTTTCACTTACTATATATAGTAAGGGGAAGTATTGCGATCGTGGAAATTTTCGAATTCCAGTTTTCAACGGAAATACACGTTTTAGGGTCCCCTGAGTCCAAATAACCAAGTCCCGCAGAAAGGTCTGTGTGTGTCTGTGTGTGTGTGTGTGTGTGTGTGTGTGTGTGTGTGTGTGTGTGTGTGTGTGTGTGGTAACTCCCGGGCGGAAACGGTAAGTCCTATGAAACTGAAATTTCATATTTAAGACACCTATACGCCCGAGACGTGACAAAACTTTTTTCATCAAAATGAGCCTACCAGAAGAGGCACTTTATACCATGCATTTTGCACCTTTTTTCGATTTTCTCGAAAACGGTTCCGACGATTTTGATTAAACTCGCTATATCGATGTAAAATTGAATGGGCTTTAATATCATGTAGGTTTTATTTGGATAAAAATGGTCTGTCAGGGCTTAAATGCCGATATTTTAAATTTTCTTCCCCTAAAGTACCTTTAATTTTGTAGATTCAATAATAATAACTAGATTATCTTGTTAACGCTGATGAAAAACAGATAAATATATAAATTGAATAAATTCGATACCCAACTAAAGGAGAAAACAGTAAAATACTTTTTTAATGCAATTTTTCGTTTTTGAACATAAGAGCAGGAATATACATGTATGATATACCGTTAGAAAGCTAAAGATTTTAGAAAAAATGTCATCTCATACACAAGCTTTTAGAAGTTGATAGAGAGTGATGAGAAGAAGATAAAACTTACTGATTATTTTAGATAATAATGTAATAGATTTTTTAATGAAACACATGTTTCTATAGAAATTCAATTTGATTAATTCCTTAATAGTTTCACGTATTTTTATCTCTAACTGTATTTGAAAATTCTTTCATTGATTTTAAAAATGGAGGTAAATGAAAGTAGTGTTTTACGCGCACTAGATTTTTATAATTTCATTTTGATTTGCCTCCCACTTTCCGACTGCTTTATTTTTAGTTTACTTGTTTTTTTATTGTTTTCTTTTTATGTATATCAATAATATAAAATTAAAGAACAACTTGTGGATCATGGACTGGAAGTTGGACAGCTGTTGAAGACTATAGATTCACAGGCTGGCCCACTCGCAGGTAGGAGGAGGTAATAACTGCCTTCCCAGAACTTTCCCATCGCCTTTTTACTCATCTTCTGTGAGACCTCTACCCAAAACATCCAGGTCATTTTGTTTTGCAAACTAGTCAGCAACCAATGAGCAACGAACTCGAAAAAAACGCTGCAAATTATCATACAATTGTTTATTACTTCCAAACATCAATATTAGGGTGTAAAGCTAATTTATAGTTAATTAACTAATATGAAGAGCAATAATTCAAAGAATATTGGCATATCACCACTGCTAATTTCAAAACGACATATCTAAGCTTGTTCTGCACTAATTTCAATGATTTTTTTTTTTTTAGTTTTGTAGAAAATTTAATTCTTTTAAAATTATTTTTGTATTTATTTATTTATTAATCAGCAAAAACGGATTTTTTTTATTATTCGTTAGTCGAGCTCTACGCATCTTGAAACGTAAGCCCTCGAATTTTAAAAGGGGTTGTTTTATTTTTTATTTTTTTGGTCGATTACAAAGGTTTATTTTAAAAAATCTGGTGCGGGCCACACACGACTTTCACTTACCTCCATTTTTAAAATCAATGAAAGAATTTTCAAAAACAGTTGGAGATAAAAATACGTGAAACTATTAAGGAATTAATTAAATTGAATTTATATAGAAACATGGGTTTCATTAAAAAATCTATTATATTATTATCTAAAATAATCAGTTAGTTTTATCTTCTTTTCATCAGTCTCTATCAACTTTTAAAAGCTTGTGTATGAGATAATATTTTTTCTAAAACCTTTAGCTTTCCAACGGTATATCATACATGTATATTACTGCTCTTATGTCCAAAAACGAAAAATTGCATTAAAAAAATATTTTTTCTGTTTTCTCCTTTAGTTGGGTATCGAATTCATTCAATTTATATATTCACCTGTTTTTCATCAGCGTTAACAAGATAATCTAGTTATTATTATTGAATCTACAAAATTAAAGGTACTTTAGGGGAAGAAAATATATATTAAAATATCGGCATTTAAGCCCTTTCAGACCATTTTAATCAGAATAAAACCTACATGCTATTGAAGCCCATTAAATTTTACATCGATATAGCGAGTTTAATCAAAATCGTCGGAACCGTTTTCGAGAAAATCGAAAAAAGGTGCAAAATGCATGGTATAAAGTGGCTCTTCTGGTAAGCTCATTTTGATGAAAAATGTTTTGTCACGTCTCGGGCGTATAGTTGTCTTAAATATGAAATTTCAGTTTCATAGGACTTACCGTTTCCGCCCGGGAGTTACCACACACACACACACACACACCGACCTTTTTGCGGGACTTGGTTATTTGGACTCAGGGGACAATAAAACGTGTATTTCCGCTGAAAACTGGAGTTCGAAAATTTTCACGATCGCAATACTTCCCCTTACTATATATAGTAAGTGAAAGTAAAAATAATAAACCAAAATCTGGAGCAAAATTTGTTTATTTTTTCATACTTACTAATTTAGTTACTTACTACATATGAAATACATTGTTACTATTGATGTTTTCAGAGTAAATAAAGTATTAGGGTGTAAATGTTTTTTTAATTCTTTTATTGAACGATATTAAAATATTTCCTTATTAGGACACTCTTCGATTCAAAGACCTCATTCCTAAAATGATTGTAGTGCCTTTTGGATATCATCATCTAATTTTTTTATTACTTAAAATAATTAATTAATTTGTGTTTGATCGAGTAGAAAACTTAATTGATTTGTGCCCAAGTTTCGGCCTAAGAAGGGAAGATCATTTTTTTTTTGTCGATTATAAATGTTACTTATTGAAAATAATAAACCAATAAGAACAGTATGAGAGTTATTTAATAATATCGTGTATATTCAGTTTTGTTATTATTTTATAATAATTATTATTTATGGTGAGGTTATGGCCTCTTCTTAGCTTGGCTATAATATTGTGAGGGAGAAGAATTGCAAAGTCGGCGGAAAGTTTACGAGGAGCAATTGAGGAAAGGCGGTCGATGAGCCAGGTATGGCAAAGACTGGGGTGGGGGAAGTCAGGGGGGCTACGAGGGGGGGCGTCATTATGCAAGTCCTAGCTGTGGAGAGAGAGGTCCCGGTGAGGACTGTGGACTGTGGACTGTGGACTGAGGACTGGTCGGCGGGGCCAATCGATAGGACGAGTCTCCTCCCTCTGTAGGGCAGCTCTGTCATTCGTAGGGTGTATAGGGCGATATCTGGGGGTGTGCTGTGAGGTGAGGGAAGGGATAGGTGAAGATGTGTGAGAGCGAGGTCTTGTGACAGTCCATGAAAGTAGCGGGAGAGGAGGAAGTAAATAAAATAAATTCGGATAATTACATCAAATATTGCTTTTTAAAAATATTATTTAAAAAAAAATAAAAATATATATATATATATATATATATATATATGTAAAATCAAGAATTTTATTATTCTTGATTTCATTATCATATGTTATGTTAATATTTCATTCGAATGGCTTAAACGAACGTCTAAATCAGACATTAGTAAACCGCATACGATGTCGATTGAATGAAAACTTCAAAAGAAGACCCTGGACAACCATTGCTAAAATCTGTGTTGAAGAATATAACAACACAGTTCATGGCTCCACAAAGTTTTCACCGGCTTATCTACTATATGGGCGTGCCTCTGAAATTGTTCCGAAAGAGTTGGAAAAGGAACATAATTTACAGACAGATAGAGCAGAAGCGTTCAAGAACTCACAAAGAAGTTTTGAACAGAACAAGAGCAGAGTAGACCAGAAAAGAATTGATCACGAGTTTAAAGAAGGAGATTTGGTTTATGTAACGAATGGTAATAGTTTGAAGAGGAGGAAGCCGGACCAAGTCAGAATAGGGCCACTCAAAATTAGAAAACGTATTTCCAGATCATTATATGAAGTGGAGTCTAACAAAAAACGGAAGGAAGCGAATGTGTTCCACTCCAGTAAGTTGGTTCCTTACTCTTTTTCCTCTGGACAAAAGAGTCTCCGACCAGCGGAGGTGTAAAATCAAGAATTTTATTATTCTTGATTTCATTATCATGTGTTAATATTTCATCAAGGGAGGTTATATCTCTGTTATGTTAGTTGAATGTATTAATCAAAGGACTGTTAAACAATTCTTTATTTTAGGTAACTATGTTCATTGTAAATTATGTTTGTTATCCAATTGATTATTTTATGTCAAACAAATTGTAATAATTAAATCTTTATTTTAGCATCGTTTAACTCCTGATTCATTTTAATTAGAAGAAGAATTACATATATATATATATATGTATATATATATAATTATATCATGGAAACATGTTTGTGAAATTTAGAAACTCCATTTTAAGGAATTAAAAATTATTTATAATAATAATATTAATAGGTTTGATGCCGGTACCACTAAATACTGCCTACAGCGTATATACTGCCGTTCGCCCAATGATCAACGGGGTTTAGAGGAGCACAAGCCCCTGAAATCAGACTTGATACAATCCTCCCATCGACGCTTTGCCCTACCCCTCATACACTATACCAGTCGGTTCAGCGATACCAACCTTTTTGGAATCCGTTCTTCATATAACACACCAACTTGACTCTCCGTGATGCTATCAACTCATTATATTCGCAGGATAGAAGTAGTGCGACGTTCTGAATTTGCCAGTGGCCTCATTTATGTTTTGACCAAATATTTTATGGAGTATTAAACGAGTGGAGCATAAACATAGGTTACTGTTGTTCATATCAATTTTATTTAATGTAAAACATATCAGTGTAGTTTATTTAAAACTACTTGATTTTAACAACCGAGTTAAGTGAAGGTTAAAGTAAATAATCATTACACTCATCCAAACATCATTAATTACAGTTACTCATTCCACATTTTTTTAGAGCTTTTAGGAGTTAGGGACAAATATCCCTATATGTTTCACTCTAAAACGTAACAAATAATAATAATAATACACCATCACCATAAGGAGATGTTTTATTATGGGAATGAATTTTAAAAAAAAATTTATTTATTGAAATTTACAACTGTATGTTTCATACAAGTAAGTATGCTACAATGATAAAACACATGAAGAGAAACTGCCCATTGGCAGCACTCTAGTAGTGAATTTAAACGAGAAGGCCTCGAGGCCATTTTCTTTTCAAACGCCTCGGCGGATTATCAGGAACTGAAGTGAAAGCAAGGACTGAAACTAGTGGATTAGAGTGGGAGTGGAGTTTTTCATGGAAGGAGTGATACCTGGTGCGGACCAAATCAGCAACATATGGAACATTAAAGTCTTTGTAGATGATTTTATTAGTGACAAAGTAAGGAGCGTTAAGGATTTTAAGATTGTAAGGATTGGATACGGGGAGAGTTTGATGGTTTAGTAGAGCCCCAAAGCTCAACTCCGTAAGTCCATATAGGCCTTATGATTGTCATGTAAATGTTGAAGTAACCGAAATCGGAGAGCAATTTCTTGTCTTTCCAGTTTCGTATGCGAATTCCATGTAAGACGTTTGTCAAGCAGGAGGCCTAAATAGCGGATCTGTTAAACAGGGACAAGCGGGATGTCATTAAAGGACACGGTAGGACAGGATGATTACCTATGATTACGAGGAAGTGTAAAGGTAATCTGATGGCGTTTATTGGAATTGATTTTAATTCTCCAATTCTGACACCATACCTCAAGGTCTCTGATGGGATTGGAGAGTTTGAGAGGCAATACTAGGATCGTTATTAACTGATAGCACGCAAGTGTCATCGGCATAGGTAGAAAGGAATGTGTCAGGATGGGTTGGGGGGGAATGAAATTATATATGAACTTAAAAACTTACAAAAAGAACTTCAGTTTTCCAACATGCTCATCAAGAAACGTGTGTTATTTGGATGAAATCGAATGAATGAATATACCTCGCCCTGCTATAAATATTTTTACAAGAAAATATTTACAGATTTCAACAGAAAAATTAATTTTTCAAAATCTTTATTAGGAAATAACAGATCACCATTTAGAGGCCTGGCAACAGGTTCCAAAATATCGTCATGCTAGTTTTTAGTGTTTTTCTCAAAAATGAAGCTTTGTGGTGCCATCAAAGCAAACTCCTTACCAAACCATCACTAAAAAAAAGGGTTATGATATTTGATAACTCTTCTAATGACTTCCTGGGCTTCTTGCGAATTTATGTGAAATTTTTCTCATCGCAAAATCAAAATCTTTCGATGAAGACCATTGGTGTAACGACCAAAGAGTACTTCGCATCTATCCGCTCTAATTTGTTTTAGGAAAGTGGTTGGCCCTTGTCCTGTCGTTCTTCGAAATTCACCCATCCTAAGGTCACTTTCATTATGCGAGACTTTGATCTGACAAAGATTGCCATTTCCCGAGAAATGATATGTTGTTTTCGAATGGAATTTCATCTGATTCGAGCAACCTTTGCTCTCTCTTCTCACAGTGCGGGGGTCGTCACATAGAGATATGGTCACATTATATCTATTTGCAATGCGGTACACGAACATGCGGCTGATAACCAAAGGTTTCAAAGTGTTCAAAATCTTTTCTGAACTGCATTTTTCAACTTCGTGTGAGAGGCGACCAGGGCTATTCGGTTTTCTTCATCACTCCACTCCATGTTAACTGAACGAAAGAAAAATACAATATAATCGGGATTATTACCTTGACATGTAAAGAAAATAATCTGATAGAGGTGAGGATTATCTAAATAACAGAATTTATTGCTTATATATATATATATATATATATATATATATATATATATATATATATATATATATTTATACACACACACACACATACGTTTTTTTTAATTTCGGGGGCTTTTGTAATTATTTTGTTGAAAACCACTGCAATAGACCTCTGGTATCTATAGGCTAGTCATATTAGCATTTTCATGGGAAAGTTTTGATCCAGTTTTAATTTTTTCACCATTTATGTTTTTTGGGTCGCTAAACACGAATCTGAAGTTTGCGGGCATATATTTTTCCTGGAACATTTTTTTTTCACACGTTTTGCCAAAATATTGTTTTGTTTTTTGACTAAATTTAAAAAACAAAGGGTTTTTGAGCCAATCTTGCTTTTTCATGAAAATCCTAATATAGCTTGCCTACATTTTTGAAGCGCTCTGATGGCAAAACGGTTGGTCCTACAAAAAAACTTTTCATATGAAAAATGGAGGAAATTTTAATTACTTGGATTGTGTACATAGTAAGTTTTGCCAAAAAAAAACTTTCTTTTCGAGGAATAGTAAAACAAACAGAAAAATTGCCAATATTTTGGCAAAAAGTGTGAAAAAAAATGTTTCGGGGAATAAGTTTGCCCGCAAACTTCAGAGCGCGCTTACATAAATACAATTTTCTTTCTTTTTTCCTAAGTATTGGGGTATATTAATATTAATGAAGCATATAGTCCATTTCAGCATGAAGTTCATTTTAACCCATGAGTTTATGCTTGGACATGGCTCAGTAATGCCCTGATAATGGCTCACAAGCTTGAGCCAAAACGTTGGCAAAATTAAAAAACTTTTCAAAAAATGACTGATTCCTGACTATTCCACCTATAATAGTTTCTACAGTCGACTATACATCCTCAATATTAAGTAGCATATTTTCTCTGTCTATATTGTTTTTTTTTTGTTTTTTTATTTTTTTTTTTTATTTATTTTAGATATCCATATAATTCTATATATATATATCAATTTAATTTTTTTCTGTATAACAGTTTCATTATTATACTATAGTCATTGTATTTTAATTAAGTTATTTTACATATATAGTTCTTCTGTTATATTTTAATACCGACGTTCTCTAGCTCAATAGGTTATCTAAAATTGTATGTAATGTCATTGAAATTGTTTTCTTTTGTATCTTTTTAGCCCTGATGATGACCCACAAAGAGGATCGAAACGTTGGCAAACAATAAATAGTTGAAACTATTTAGTTGTTTTTATTTAATGACCGCCACCCGGACTAATTCCTTCCATTAAATTACAATACTTTGGACGGAATATCAACTGTTCTTTCCTCGTAAAGGTGAAAGATAAATTTAGCATTGCTAAACCCGAAGAATACGGAGCGTGGCCGAATAGGGCTCAGGTAGAATTTGGACCTACCTTCGCCCGCACCTAAATAGCAACACACCTAGCTTCCTTGTACATCGTAATAATGTGTTCTCTGTTATAGACCGTGAGCCGGCAACGAAAAATGCAAACCATTTCACCAACATTTTTAGTATGTTTTATGCAAAGTATCTATCTTGGTAAAGCAAAAATATACACGCCTGCCAATTTGAAACGTGTGGATTACAAAATGGCTGCCATTCAAAAAGGGAATATCACTCTTTTTTGACTTAATTATGGTTACTACCATGGAAACGGCTCATCCTATGAAGATAATCATTATAAAGTAAATCATTAAGTATTTAATAAGCTTTTATTTGAGAGCTAAAAGACATTTGTATGTTCAATATTCAACGATAAAAAAAAACAATATATTGCGTTGTTTTACATGAAATATCCGTATTTATAGTTTCTGAAATACATACAGAATTTAGCAGGTCTCTGTTGTTTTCTTCCGAATGTTTACATATTTAAAATAAACAGTTACTAATCCTCTACCTTTGTATTATAAACATTAGCTTCCCAATCAATTATCCACTTTTTAGTATACCTCCAAATATCAACATGGAAACACGCGATTTTCGAGTAATATTTTTGTACGAGTTTAAACTCGGCCATCCGGCAGCTAAGGGCGCTAGAAATATTTGCAAGGCGTTTGGGGAAGGGAGTGTTAATGAACGGACCATTCGCCGTTGGTTTGCTAAGTTTTCAGCTGGGGATATGGACTTGGAAAACTTGCCCCGAGGAAGTCCTCCGTCCGTAATAGACAACGATGTCCTCAAACATACAGTAGAAGAAAACCCCTACCAAACAGTCAAAGGACTCTCGGCACAACTAAATGCAAGTACATCTACCGTTTCCAGACATTTAAAGTGTATTGGGAAAGTAAAAAAGCTCGATACATGGGTACCTCAAGATCTCACTGAGCGGCAGCAAGACCCCATGATTCAAAACATACCGCGCAAAAATTGAAAGAACTGGGCTACGAAGTTCTTCCGCACCCACCATATTCTCTCGACTCTTCTCCAACAGATTACCACCTGTTCAGGAATTTAGACAACTTTTCAGACGTATATTTCATGTGACACAACCCAATACAATATTACATTTGAAATTTTCAATTTAATTTTATTTATCGTCGCTTTAGGCTGCTTCAACACTTACTAGACAAACGATCAAACCTTCCTCTTAACTACAAAAGGCTCATCTACATGACTATCATAAGACCAATCTGGACTTACGAAGTAGAGCTTTGGGGCTCTACTAAACCATCAAATTCTTCCCGCATGCAATCCAAAATCCTTCGTAAAATCCTCAACGCTCCTTACTTTGTCACGAATAAACTTATCCATAAAGACCTTAATGTTCCCTATGTTACTGATTTGGCCCGGACCAGGTATCAATCCTTTCATGACAAACTCCATTCTCACTCTAATCCACTAGTTTCAATCCTTTCTTCCTCTTCAATTCCGAATAATCCTCCGAAGCGCCTGAAAAGGAAATGGCCCCGGGACCTTCTAGTTTAGAATATTTTTAGAGTGCTTCCAATGGGAAGCTTCTCTACATGTACATCATGTCATTGTATTATATAACACATCACATTTACTAGATGTATTTTTTTTGTGAATACAGTTGTGAATACCAATAAAGTGTTAAATAAAATTTAAAAAAAAAATTTAATCGTTTTTAAATTAATTTTAAAAGCCGAGAAAGCTAGCGAATGTCTTGTTTTGACCGCACCAGATTTTTTTCTAAATTTTTTATCTCTCTGGCTGAAATATTAGTACTTATAATTATCTTGCCACTGCCGTGACACCGAGAACAGTATTCCAGTGCTCTCTCTACTTATGTTATTTACATTAGTGATATTGTTGGTGTCTGATGGTTTCCACCTGGAGACACTACTGCGTTACTTCATATCCCTATCAAAATCAGAATTTTACCCATAATGCGCCGAGATAAGCATAATTTAAAAAATACCGCATATATTAAAAAAAATGAAATAATATATAAAATGACAAAGGATCAAAGGCTTTGAGAAACTGGGAGAAATCAAGCGATTGAGGTCAAATCCTTGAACTCATTTCTTTTTTGCCAGCTTTTAGAATCTCCGTGTTGCTTGGCTTTATTGTGCTATAATGGACCGTAACAGTCTATATTCCTCTAGCTCAGCACACAGTTTTTTTTTTTTGCGAGCGCCTAAAATTACTGGGTTTTTTTTTTCCTTTGACCTTTACTATTAGAAAATAAGAGAAAACATTTAGTAAGGAAAGAAAATTTAGAAATATTTTGTCATATGATATTACATATGCTCAGTTGCACCACTACTTACGTGGCAAAGGACATTGGAAAAAGTGTTTTTTAAGTTATTAATTTCTAAAGATAAGGGATTCTATTCCGAGAGATAGAATAGTTGCTTAATGGGTGTCTAGTATTTTTACATTCACATACCTATATATGAAATATAGTAATGGAGCGTAGGTTTTCAGTATAATTTTTCCTACAATCGCAATGTAACCTCAATTTTTCACCATATGTTTGCCATTTAGGCTAATGTACTATAATCACAAAAAAAACAAAAATATTTTCTGATTGTAAGGATGACTCATCCAACATCATTGTTAACATTTTGTCAAAATGTAAATATGTGAATAAAGTTTATTTTGTTATTTTTATTTTATAGTAATGGAAAGTATTGCGATTGTGAAAATTTTCGAGTTCCATATTTCTAAGAGTAATACATATTTTAAGGTCCCCTGAATCTAAATGACCTAGTCCCTTAAAAAGATCTGTGTGTGAAAACAATAAGTTGTGTTTATTGTTTATTTATTTAACGTCACTTTATGCTACTATGGCTAATCGGACGATGCTACAGTGGGAGTCCTAAATTTTGCCTATCCAGGTTTTATTAGGATAGGGATCTTTAACGAGTACCTGTCATCGCACAGCCTCGGAACCACCTTTTAACGTCCCCTCCGAAGGACGGCGTAACTAAGGATTTTTTACTCCCATTAAAAAATCCTAGGACCATCTGCGGGTTTGAACCCGTTACCTTTAGCATGGGAGGCTGTTACGCTAGCCACCCAGCTACAAGTGATCCCAATAAGTTGTGTGAAACTGATATTTCATATTTAAGGAGTGTAAATGTCTAAGATGTTACAGCAACTTTTACATCTAAAACAGCGAATTGGAAGAGCCATGCGTTTTGCACTTCTTTACGATTTTCTCAAAAACAGCTATAACGATTTTGATTAAACTCGCTATATTGATGTAAAATTGGGCTTTTATATGATGTAGGTTTCATTCTGATTGA
Organism: Piezodorus guildinii; assembly: GCA_023052935.1. Classification (NCBI taxonomy): domain Eukaryota; kingdom Metazoa; phylum Arthropoda; class Insecta; order Hemiptera; family Pentatomidae; genus Piezodorus; species Piezodorus guildinii. Next base: position 145,241,445 of record CM041296.1, on the reverse strand, counting down.
AATAGTCTGACAGGGCTTAAATGGGAATATTTCAAAATTTCTAAAAAAAAAAAAATAAAAATATGTTGCTGGCAACCCGACTTTGTGTTGCCAGCACCAGATTTTTTTTCATTTTTAGTGCTATTGTAAGAATACTGAGTATGTCACAATATTATGTTAAAAGATCAGATGTAGTAGACTCCTGGTTCCTAGTATCCATTACAGTACAGTCGGTGCCAAAGTTTACGAGCTCGGGACTTCCCCGGGAGTTGAGTGGGAAAGGTCGGAAATCAAATCCAGTCGGGAATTCCTCCTCCCCGAACATAAGACAAAATGTTCTCAGTACTCAAGTATCTGAAAATAATAAAACTTTGTTTAGTAATATACACACTCATTCAACCCCCACTAAAGAAAATAATAAAGTAACATAAAAACATCTATATTTATATTATTTTTCTGCTCTGATGGTTCCTACACTGTCAGATTTGTTATTCACTCCTGTTTAAGATACTTAAGGCTTTTTAGTTTCATTTACCCTCATATAAAATATATAATAAGATAAAGTATTAAGATTATGAAAATTTTCGGATTTCCGTTTTCAATAGAAATACACTTTTTATGACCCCTTGAGTTCAAATGACCAAGTCCAGCAAAAAAAGTGTGTGTGTGAAAACGATTGCAAACAACTGCATTTATATTTTGGATGTATATATGGCTGAGATGTTATAACAGCTTTTCTAACAAAATCGGCAAACCAGAAGAGCCACTTTATATCATGCATTATTCACCTTTTTACGGTTTTGGTTATTGTTAAATTTAATGGACTTTAATATTATATAGGTTTCATTATGCCGGTATTCTAAATTTTCTTCCTCTAAAGTACCTTTGATTTTGTAGATTTAATAAAAATAACCAATATATTTTTTTTTTTTTTTTTTTTGTTCACCCCTACCCCGCCTTTGAATTCTGTACGGGAGTTTCTCGGACCAGGAGTGAGGGCGGGGTATTACCATATCGTCTAGTAAATATATAAGTTAAACAAATTCGATATCCAAATAAATAAGCAAAACTGAGTCCAAATGACCAAGTCCCAAAAAATGTGTTTTTGCCTATAGTCAGTTTCGTTCGAAAACGGTAAGTAGTCTGGAACTGTAATTTCATACTTTTATACTAATTTTAATTAAATTACTAAATTTTAACTATATTAATAATAACTATAATAACTATATTATAACTATACTAAATCTTAAACTAAATTTTATACTAATTTCTAAGTCCGTATATCCCTGAGAAACAGCAAAATTTTCATTGAAATCGACAAGACAGGAGATCTAATTCAAAAAAGGTTTGATTAAACTCGGAATATCGGCGTCAAATTTAATGGGCTTTAATATGATGTAGGTTTCATTCTGTTTGAAATAGTCTGACAGAGCTTAATACCCAACATTTTAAATGAAAAATATGATTTTATGGTGTTAGGATAAAAAAAAAAAAAAAAAAAAAAAAAAAAAAAAAAAAAAAAAAAAAAAAAAAAAAAAAAAAAAAAAAAAAACCCTGGCTAAATATACAAGTTAAACAATTTTGATAACTTTCCTGGTAATACTTGAGTTTTTTAACGTAAGAACAGTAATAAAAATGTATACTATACCATTGGCTGGCACCCGGGATTGCTTCACAAGCTCCGCCAATTCCTCCCCCCTACATACTTCCTTATTATCCAGTCCTACCTCACTGGCAGATCCTTCAAAATCAATCATAATAATTCATTTTCGTCCATTTTTAGTCAGTCTGCTGGTGTCCCTCAAGGTAGTATCCTAGGACCCATCCTTTACACAGTTTATACAGCTGATATTCCAACCCATCCTAACACCTTCCTTTCTACCTATGCAGATGACAATTGTGTGTTATCAGTCAATACTGATCCAACTATTGCCTCTCAAACTCTCCAATCCCACCTCAGAGACCAAGTATGGTGTCAGAACTGGAGAATTAAAATTAATTCCAACAAATCTAACCAAATTACATTTACCCTTTGTCTCCTTCAATAACACTCCTCTTGTCCCGGTTGAACAGATCCGATATCTAGGACTGCACCTTGACAAACGCCTCACTTGGAATCCTCATACAAGACTGAAACGACAAGAAGCTGCACGACGTTTTCGACTACATCAACACTTACTTGACAAACGTTGTAATCTTCCACTTAACTACAAAAGACTCATCTACACGACTATCATAAGACCAATATGGACTTACGGAGTTGAGCTCTGGGGCTCTACTAAACCATCGAATTCTTCTCGTATCCAATCCCTTCAGTCCAAAATCCTTCGTAAAATCCTCAATGCTCCTTACTTTGTCACCAACAAACTCATCCATAAAGACCTTAATGTCCCATATTTTGTTGATTCAGCCCGTACGAGGATCAATCCTTCCATGACAAACTCCATTCCCACCCTAATCCTTTCGTTTCAATCCTTTCTCCCTCTTCAATTCCTGACAATCCTCCGAGGCGTCTGAAAAGGAGATGGCCCCGGGGCCTTCTAGTTTAGAATGTTTTTAGAGTTCTTCCATTGGGAAGCTTCTCTACATGTGTTTCATGCCTTTTTTATGTTTCATTCAAATTTACTTGTTATACAGTTGTAAATTACAATGAATAAATATATATATAAAAAAAAAATAATAATAAAATATACTATTGGAAAGAGAAATATTAAAAAAAAAAGTATATTTAAAGTTGTGTAAGTTAATAATAAAACTGGTAAGGTTATTATAAAAGCCGTTAAAACTAACTGATTGTTGTAGATAATAATAATAAGATTGTTTAATGAAAACACATGTTTCTATCGAAGCTCAATGTTATTCTTTAACCTTTTTTAAACTCCGAAAAGGTGACGTGTACCGATAAAGGTGTAAATCTGCGTGATAAAATTCCGGTTCTGGAATACGTCGATGATTTGCTATTGCTGTGCGAAGACACGGAAACTATAAAACTGAATACAACTACGTCAATAAAAAGCGGTAAAGAAATAGGACTCGAAATATATATCGATAAGAGAAAATATAAGATTAGTAGCAGGAACGGTGACGTTCTTTGTGATATTGATATATCAGGACATACGTTTGGACACGTAGAGAAATTTAAGTGTTTAACTTCAATGTAACAAGAAACCACGGAATACAGGAGGAAAGGAAGTCGCGATTAAAGACGTCAAATGCGCGTTATTATTCTGTAACGATATTATTTAGTTCAAGACTTCTGACATGAAACTTAAAGGTGAGAATTTATAAAACTATTATTCTTCCGAATGTAAAATCTGGCAGCTTACTTTGAAGGATGAATAACGACTTAAGGTTTTCGAAAATAAGGTGCTATGTAAAATTATTTGTTTTAAGAGAGATGAGGTCAATGAAGAATTCAGAATGTTGTTGAACGTGGAATTGCGGAGCTTATAAGCTGTGAGTATAATGGAATAGGCGTTTACAATTGTGACGTTGATTTCCAAAAGGTACTATATCCATTCTAAGAAATTTTACAGGGGGCGCGAAAATCACTATTTATTATATTATTAAATTAGCTAATTTGATTCTGTTAGCATTAAAATCTAGAATTGTTTTTTTAGTATATTAATAACATCATATTAAAGTTATGAAATGAGATGTTTTGGTATAATTTGGAATGAAAATAAATGTGAAATTAGATCCTTTAGAAAATAATTATATTTATAAATTGCGTGGATAAAGGACTTAGGTGTACATTAGATAAAATCAAATAGGATATTTAGATACATTTAAGTGATGAGAATACAAATATGTAAAAAAATCAATTTTGTGCAAAATGTCCTTTAGTACCTTTTGGAAATTAACGTCTCAATTGTTGCGCTTAGTGAAGAAAGAATTTCGACAAAGTAGGTATTCGCTGAACCAACTGGTAGGCCGAAGCGTCGATGGGAGGATTATGTTTAGTTTGATCTCGGGGACTTGGGCTTGAACGGTGAACGGATTGGACGAATGTGTAGGGTTCGTTAGATCCATTATTATTATTTTTACTTAGTCCAAATAACCAAGTCCCGCAAAAAGGTCTGTGTGTGGTAACTCCCAGGCGGAAATGATAGGTCCTATGAAACTGAAATTTCATATTTAAGACAAATATGCGCCCGAGACACTACAAAAAAATTTTCAGCAAAACGACCTTACCAGAAAAGCCACTTTATACCATGCATTTTGCACCTTTTTTCGAAAACGGTTCAGACGATTTTGATTAAACTTGCTATATCGATGCAAAATTTAATAGGCTGTAATATTATGTAGTTTTCATTCTGATTAAAATGGTCTGACAGGGCTTAAATGTCGATATTTTACATTTTTTTTCCTGTAAAGTACCTTTAATTTTGTAGATTTTATACAAATAAATATATTATATTCTTACCACCGATGAAAAACACATAAATATATGAGTTGAACGAATTCGATATCTAACTAAAGGAGTAAACTGAAAAAAATATTTTTTATTGCAATTTTTTGATTTTGAACATAAGAGCAGTAATATACATGTATGATATACCGTTGGAAAGCTAAAGATTTTAGAAAAAATATTATCTTATAGTCACGCTTTTAAAAGTTAATAGAGAGTGATGAAAAGAAGATAAAACTAACTGATTATTTTAGATAATAATATAATCGATTTTTTAATAAAACACACGTTTCTATAGAAATTCAATTTAATTAATTATTTAATAGTTTTATGTATTTTTATCTCTAACCGTATTTGAAAATCTATTCATTGATTTTAAAAATGGAGGTAAGTGAAAGTGGTGTGTTTTTTCAATTTATCATAATTAAGAAGTTCTTTCATTAGTTTTAACATCATAGCTAAGTGAAAACTGTGTGTTGCGTGCACCAGATTGTTTTCTATTATTATATTATTTACCTTCTTTCCTACTTTATTATGTATATATATAATAATAATAATATTATTATTATTATTTCCTAGGAGACAGAGAAGACAGACAAGCAGATAGCTGAAGTGAAGATGCTGGAAGAAAGAGGAGGAAAGGATTGAAGGAGCCATTCGTCCAGATGTCACAGCTCTGAAGTATCAGGTACCAAATTTATCTTGTTATTTATAAACGTCACTACATTATTGCCGATTATTTATTAATTTTATATTAACTGTAGTTCCATTTCGTTTGCAACTTTTCGTAACATGCGCCACACTAACGTTCGTTGCTGTTCTCTCATGGATACAGGGTGTCCCATACATGTCTCGTATTGTTAGAACAGATACTTTAAGTGGAACAACAAATTTTATGACTCATAGTCCGATTCTCAACGGTTGGGAAGGAAATTCAATTTGTTTGTTTGTTTTTTTATTTACTGTTATCTAAGTTCTTCTTTGAATAGCAAAAATCTCATGCTTTGATTATCCCGACAATCGGACAATAGGTCATATAAACTTTTTTATTTATCTTGAGGTCTAGTAGCGGATCCTTGAATATCTTATGAGACACAAATTTTCTTTTTAAATCTTGCCTTCCGGCATCCTTGATTGACCGATGAAACTTGGTTAGTTTTGTAACATTTTAAAGCTATTTAAATTACGAAGTTTTATGTATACACATAAATGCCGATGATTTGGTACTGCTAGGTGAAGACACGGAAACCATACAACTAAATACAAGTGTGTTAATAAAAACCGGTAAAGAAATAGGTCTCGAATTAAATACCGAAAACACGAAATATATGATTAGTAGCAAAAGCTTGATGATATTAATATTTCAGGTCATACTTTTGAACACGTAGAGAAATTCAAGTATTTAGGTTCAATAATAACAAGAAAAAATGAAATCCAGGAAGAAATAAATTCTATGATTGAACATTCAATCATGATTGAAGAGGGAATACCTAGAAAGTTAGTAAACCTAGTAGAGATGTGTTGGTCGGAAACATTTCATTAAGTTAGAATCGGTCATAATTACTCTGAGAGATTTGAGGTGCGATCGGGTTTGAAACAGGGTGACTCTCTTTCACCTGTTTTATTTAATATAGCTTTAGAATGTGTCATAAAAAAGGTGATGTGTACCGAGAAAGGCTTAAATATGGGTGACAAGATTCCGGTTTTGGGGTATGCCGATGATTTGATACTGCTAGGTGAAGACACGGAAACAATACAACTAAATTCAAGTGTGTTCATAAAAACCGGTAAAGAAATAGGACTCGAATTAAATACCGATAACACGAAATATATGATTAGTAGCATAAACGGTGGCGATCTTTATGATATTAAAATATCAGGGCATACTTTTGAACACGTAGAGAAATTCAAGTATTTAGGTTCAATGATAACAAGAAAAAATTAAATCCAGGAAGAAATAAAGTCCCGGTCAAAGGTGGGAAATGCGTGTTATAATTCAGTTGCTAAGTTACTTTGTTCGCGGCTTCTATCTAAAAACTTAAAGGTTAGAATTTATAATACTATTATTCTTCCGAAGGTTCTTTACGGATGTGAAACGTGGCCGCTTACTTTGAAGGATGAACAACGGCTTAAGGTTTTCGAAAATAAGGTACTGCGTAAAATATTTGGTTCGAAGATAGATGAAGGCCACTGGGGAATATAGAAGGTTGCACAACGCGGAATTGCGGAACTTGTATCCTGTGAATATAATAATGAGTTGATAGCATCGGGGAGACTCAAATGGGCAAGTAACGTTGTTGGGCTCGCTGAAGAGCGGATTCCGAGAAAGTTGGTATTCGCTGATCCGACTGGTTGGCGTCCGAAAGGTAGGCCGATGAGTCGATGGTAGGATTGCGTTAAGGCTGATCTCGGGGGCTTGGGGCTTGAACGGTGAACATTGGACGAGTATGTGTAGGCGGAATTTGGTGGTATCGGCATCGAACCTTCGGGTTCGCTAAGCCTATTATTATTAATAATGTATTACCATTCAATGCTTAGTATTGACTATGCTTAAAAAAATGTTTGATTTCCTGTAATAAAATCATAAAACTCTAATTACACGATTTAGGGTTCTGTAAAACATATTCTCTAGTGAATTTGGGCGCTTGGTTTATTGGACCATTTCCGTTGAAGCGGCAGGCCGTATCTTGAAGGTTGAGATAAAACGATCTTAAATATTTGTCGAGCTGATATCGATTCGGAATCTCTCTCTTGGGTCCCCTTCAATTGATCGTACCCTTCGTGATGGATCATACTCAATGTTATATAAATAGATGTTGCCTTGGCTTCAGTTCTCGTCTTGAGTGGATTCTGAATATAATTTTTTTAATTATTTTTAAAAATAAAATATAAAACATTCACTTTTCAACGTCAAGTTAATTTAAAAATAAATATTCCTGATCCTATGGAATGATTCGAGAGGTGGTCAAAAATTTAAAAGTATTTATTGATCAACGTTTGGACCAACGGTGTAGATGTTCGATAAATAAATACGTATAAAAGATTAAGGAAAAAAAAGGGGTCACATGTGGTGTATTGGCTAGCTCGGTCGGGAGCTACGATTCGACAAATGACCCTAGGATTTTTGAAGGAAGTAAAAAATGCTTGTTATACCGTCCTTTAGGATGGATGTAAATGGTAGTCTCGGAGCAGGGGGCGGGGTAGCTGAGCGGGTTAGGGCGCGTTTCCTAGCACTACAGAGGACCAAATTGAAAACCAAACAATTGCGAGTTCCAGACTCGGTACTGTGGGAGACTTTTATTTCAGCATTTATTCCCCACCCTCGAGTTGCTAAAACCTGCTAATAGATGTATTTTAAATCATTTAGGAAATTCTTGAAATAATAGATTGTAAAACTTTTGATTCGGAGTGTTGTGTCTGAAAAAAATTATGTATCACCCAAAACGCAAAAAATCGCAAACATTCTTTATAATATCTAAAGATTAGAAGGATTGGCGAAACAAATCCTACAAACAAATCCATGGAGTAACTTGGGGGTTATGTAGTTTTTTGTTATTGAATTGAATCGATTGCAATGTATATTCAATAACGAGTTTGGAAATATAATGTCTTACCTGTCTCAGCAATGCCCATTGTTAAATAAAAGCAAAAAGACTTTGTTCTAAATACACCTTTTACATAATAAATGACCATCAAATAAAAATAATCCCTCTGTCGGTTATTAGGCACTTGTGTGAACAGGAATGATTCATTCATTTACCATTTATTTGTAAACACGGTATCGTGGGAAATATTAGTATTAATGGTCTTACCAACTAATAATAAAAAGGTGAAGCAGTGAAAAATTCCAAACTTTTGACTTGACTTTTGTCCACCTAAATTGGGGATTTTGCCCACTGTGCTACGTTTCGGCTCAAGCTTGTGAGCCGTCATCAGGGCATTACTGAGCCATGGCCAAGCATAAACTGCGTCAAAACGTCGGCAAAATTAAAAATATTTAAAATAAGACTGACTCCTGATTATTCCACCTACAATATGTAAATAAAAATAGCGAAAATCAGTCATGGACGTCCATTTTGATTTATACTAAAATATATTATCATATTTCTATATGATAATACATTTTAGTATATGGCATATCTAGTGAAATTTTTATGTTGATAGAAAAGGGCGCTAAAGACCTCAGAAGTTTTGTACCCGTAAATAAAATGACCTAACCTATATGGCATAAACTGCATGGTTGAAATTATTAATAAACTTATTAAAATTAGGCTGAGATCATGCTCAGACGCTAGGTTTCCCCCCACAATTTTCAGGTACTCACTTTTACCGTGGCTGGATGTACCCCAGGGTTGCCCGATGGCGGATTTAAGAGAATAATTATACAGACCTCAGCCGAGGTCGAAACCGAGATACAGAGAACAGTAGTCTAGTGCTCTGTCCGCCAAGCAACTTATATATACTTTTACTTATATTACTATAAGTATCTTATGTTTTGGCAACCGATGCACAGCCACAGCAGAAGCTCTCAGAGCTGACTGGATAGAGCGTGCTATGCCCCTTTGCTGTATTGCTATTGTGGTCCTGTGACAGATGTGCACCCACCGCCTTCGGCTTTGTGTTTCCTTTAGCTACACTGCTCTCCGCTGCTGTAGAGCTTGGTTAGATTATGCTCTTTCTGGTTTTATGTTTTCTTCCTTTATAATATTACGAATTGAATAATAACTCAAGGGGATCGACTGTAGCATAGTGGCTAGCATAACAACTTCTACGCTTTAGGTCACGGTTTCAAACCCACAGATGACCGAGTAAAAAATCTCTTGTCATGCCGTTCTCCGGAGGGGACGTTAAAATGTGGTCCCGAGCCTGTACGAAGTCGAAAATGTCACTCGTTAAAGATTCCTATCCTACTTAAACCTGGATAGGCAAATTTTAGGACTCCCACTGTAACAGTCTGATTTGCCACAGTAGCATAAAGTGAAGTTATTTAAATAAAACAAAAACAAACGATATAACTCGTGACGAAAATGTTTATGATTATTCACTCTTTATCTTGTAATTTTTAATGCTTTCAGGTACATATGTATAATATATATATATATTGGGTTGTTTCACATGAAATGTCCGTTTTTATAGTTTCTGAAATACATAAAGGATTTTGCAGGTCTCTGTTGTTTTCTTCCGAATGTTTACATATTTAAAGTAAACAGTTACTAATCCTCTACCTTTGTATTATAAACATTAGCTTCCAAATCAATTACCTACTTTTTAGTATACCTCCAAATATGAACATGGAAACACGCGATTTTCGAGTTATATTTTTGTACGAGTTTAAACTCGGCCATTCAGCACCTGAGGCCGCTAGAAATATTTGCAAGGCGTTTGGGGAAGGGAGTGTTAATGAACGGACCATTCGCCGTTGGTTTGCTAATTTTTCAGCTGGGGATACCGACTTGGAAAACTTGCCCCGAGGATGATCTCCGTCCGTAATAGACAACGATGTCCACAAACAGGGCTCTCAGTACAACTAAATGCAAGTGCATCTACCGTTTCCAGACATTTAAAGTGTATTGGGAAAGTAAAAAAGCTGGATACATAGGTACCTCATGATTTCACTGAGCGGCAGCAAGACCCCATGTTTGTGTAGAAAAAGAAGGTAAATACTTCGAATAAAATTGTTATAACTTGTTTTCATATCGAATCCTTTACCTTGAAAACGATGTCCTCAAACATACAGTAGAAGGAAACCCCTACCAAACAGTTAAAGGGCTCTTAGCACAACTAAATGCAAGTGCATCTACCGTTTCCAGACATTTAAAGTGTATTGGCAAAGTAAAAAAGCTGGGTACCTCATGAAAAACGCACTTTTGTTTTCAGATTTTGTTTCACTTTAAAGTTCAGAGTTTTTTAGCTCGGGGATAAAAAAGTTAGTGTCACTTTTGGAAAAATGTTTAGAAAAAGAAGGTAAATACTTTGAATAAAATTATCTTGTTTTCATATCGTATTTTTAATAAAATTCCTTTATCTTGAAAACGGACATTTCATGTGACACAACCCAATATATATATATATATATATATATATATATATATATATATATATATATATATATATATATATATATATATATATATAGTAAGGAGAAGTATTGCGACCGTGAAAATTTTCGAATTAAAGATGTTATTGGAAATACACATTTTAGTGTTCACTGAGTTTGGATTTTATTTAAATGAATTTATGGCTTCATAGACGTTGATGACTTTTACGTTTGTTTTTCTTTTACGCCTTTAAACAAAAACAAACAAACGATTGTGTAATATAATTTACAGCATTTTTATGTTATGTCTACTCGAGGCCTAGTATCTGCTCTCACAATATGGCGGGACGTTTATAATACACTCTGTATACAGTATTTTTGTTTTTTCCTCTACAAAGGAAATATTTAGCAGTTAATCTCGCCGTATTTATGACTCAAATAGCGGTTTCGCTCAGATACATCCTTAAGGTAGAGTACTCTAATCCTCGGCATTGACTGGTGGAAGCGGATTATATTATAGTGTGGAGTTGAGAGAGCTGAAAACATTCTTCTCCTAGCATGCATCTGTCCCTTCCTTTGTGTGTCGGATGTTTGTAACGGTCGGCTAGTCAGCGTCGGTATGTTCTGAGTCTCAGGGCTCTACTACTGTGGCTAGTAGCTGCCTAGCGTCTACTATCACGCTACACGATGAAAGAAGAGACAGTGGAAAATCAGGGGTATTGTGAGAGTTCGTGAAAGTAGCAGGAGAGGTGGAAGGCATAATTTTTCCAAAATAAATTCGCATAATAACATTAAATCTTATTAAAAAAAAAAAAAAAAAAACCCTACATTGTCGGGCTGTAAAATAATTCCTTAGCGTTTTTCAATATATCAATTTAATCCTCTCTCTGTTTATAAAATCTTGTTTACTTGGTCAATAATGTTTACATAATCTAAAAAAAAGGTCAGTTGAGGTTTTTTTTTTTTTTTTTTTTATGCATCAGTTTCAACAAAGATTCCTTATCGTGTTCCTTAATGTTTTTTTTTTAACAAAAGTTACTGTGTGTATGCGATGATACCTTTAGGGCCTGAATTATAGAGATTCTAGGGACCCGCTACCGTTCAAGCCACCCAAAACGCGTGCAGGATCAACGGCCGTAAGAGGTTTTTCTCGGTCCAGACCCGGAGATCTTTACTAGGGAGACGCAAACAGCTCGGGTCGTTCTTCAACTATACTGATAGGGCGGGATTTGAAAAAAAAAAAAAAAAAAAAAAAACCTAAGAGATAATCCCCATTCGTCACTTTATGTCACATTTTAGAACTTTGTTTTTTAATATTTTTCTTTCCAACGGTATATTATACGTCTATATTACTGTTCTTATTTAAAAAAAAATAAAAAATCTGGTGCGGGCAACACACGACTTTCACTTACCTCCATTTTCAAAATCAATAAAAGAATTTTCAAATGCAGTAAGAGATAAAAATACGTAAAACTATTAAAGAATTAATAAAATTGAATTTATATAGAAACATGTATTTTATTAGACAATCAATTATATTATTATCTAAAAGAATCAGTTAGTTTTATCTTCTTTTCATCACTCTCTATTAACTTTTAAAAGCTTAGGTATAAGATAATATTTTTTCTAAAATCTTTAGCTTTCCAACGGTATATCATACATGTATATTACTGCTCTTATGTTCAAAAAAATTTCATTAAGAAAATATTTTTTCTGTTTTCTTCCTCAGTTGGGTATCGAATTAATTCAATTTATATATTTACCTGTTTTTCATCAGTGGTAACAGGATAATATAGTTATTTTTATTGAACCTACAAAATTAAAGGTACTTTAGAGGAATAAAATTTAAAATATTTGCATTTAAGCCCAAAACGCGTGCAGAATAAAGTGCCGTAAGAGGTTTCCTGGGACCAGACTCGGAGATTTTTACTAGGGAGACACAAACAGCTTAGCTTGGGTCGTTCTTCAACTATTCTGATTGGACGGGATTTAAAAAAAAACCAAAAAAAAAACCTAAAACATAATCCCCATTCGTTACTTTATGTCACATTTTAAAACTTTATTGTCCTTTTGTTTTTTAATATTTTTCTTTCTAACGGTATATTATACGTCTATATTACGTGTGTTATTAAAAAAAAAAAAAAAAAATTACATTTATAAATAGTTTTGCTCTTTTATCCTTTAGTTGGTAATCAAATTCGTCCAACTTGTATATTTAGCCGTCCTTTATCAATGTAATTAAGATGATATGGTCAATCTTTTTGAATGTACAAAATTAAAGATAGTTTAGAGAAAGAAAATTCAAAATATCTGCATTCAAGCCCTGTCTGGATATTTCAATCAGAATGAAACCTACATGATATTAAAGCCCATTAAATTTTACATCGATATAGTGAGTTCAATCAAAATCGTTGGAGCCGTTTTTGAGAAAATCGTAAGAAGGTGCTAAACGCATGGTATAAAGTGGGTCTTCTGTTTTGCCGATTTTGATGAAAAAGTTGCTGTAACATCTCGGCGCGTATAGTTGTCTTAAATATGAAATTACAGTTCCGTACGACTATTGGTTTTTGCGCTAGAGTTACCCAGACCATACACACACAGACTATTTTTCTAGAATTAGTTATTTGGACTCGGGGGACCTTAAACGCGTATTTCCGTCGAAAACTGAAATTCGAAAATTTTCACGGTCGCAATACTTTCCCTTACTATATATTTCATATATAGTTAAGTGAAAGTAAAAATCCCTTTGGTAATTATGTATAGTATTTGGAAAAGGCGCCTCAATCGACCTACATACATGCTGAAACGTAGGTGAAGTAATTGTGTTTAGGGCGACCTTGAGGATTTGAGTTTTGATGAGACGAGAGGGGAATGGAATTGAATTTAGCAGCGAGGGGAGTCAATGTCTAGGGTGCTCTGTCTACTTCATTACCTCTTCTTCACGCATGTTATTTTTTATTTATTACAAGTTTTTTTTTATTCCCTTACTTTTATATAAAATATGTACTAATTATTAGTACGTTTTGCAAAAAAAAATGCTTTACGAATTTCCTATAAATCTTAAGCTTTCCAACGGTATATTGTTCGTTTATTTATTTAACGTCCATTTATGCTGCTGTGGCTAATCGGACGATGCTACAGTGGGAAAACTAAATTTTAGTCTATCCAGGTTTTATTAGGATAGGTATCTTTAAATAGTACCTGACATCGCACAGGCTCGGGACCACCTTTTAACGTCCCCTCCGAAGGACGGCATAACTAAGGATTTTTTACTCCCATTAAAAAATCCTAGGGCCACATACGGTTTCGGTTATTATTTATTTCTACTTTTAGATTATTTCATAAAAAAAACAGATGTTCCACTGTAAACTAAACGTGACTTAAATTTTTAGTAGGTATTGTAAATACGCCATATCTTTACTTTAACCATATATATTTAATCAAAATAATTTCCATCTGAATCAATGCACTTTTGCCAACGTTCAACAAGCTTTCTTATTCCACCAGAAAAAAAATCCGAATCCCTGGACTCAATGAAATCACGAAAAGAATTTTCAATGTCGTCCTGGTTTTGAAAATTTTTCTCCCTCAAAAAGTTGTCCAGATGCCTGAAAAAGTGGAAGTCTGTAGGAGAGAGGTCAGGTGAATAAGGCGGATGTTGGAGAACTTCGTAGCCCAACTCGTGCAGTCGTCGAAGCGTTGGTTGTGCAACGTGTGGTCTGGCGTTATTGTGGAGCAGGATCGGCCCCTTCCGATTCATCAATGCTGGGCAAAGACGTTGCAATTTTTGAGTTCCGAGTTCCGCCGCCATTTCTCGTGTGGTTTTGGTTGGGTCTTCTTCCACTTTTGACCTCAGCTGGTCGTTGTCCAGAGCAAGATGACGGCCCCGACCTTCCTTGTCTTCGAGGTAAAAATCTCCTCTGCGAAACTTCTGGAACCAACGCTGCACTGTGCACTCATTAATAGCCCCCTGACCCCACACTTCATTAATATTACGAGCCGTTTGCGCAGCGCTGCGCCCTAATTTAAATTCGTAAAAATAAATTTGACGAAAATCGCACTTTGACATTTTCGATTCAAGACCTTTGAACACACTGAACAAAACGATTTTACTAAACAAATTCATGGTGAAAGAGAGGGTATTAGATAAGGTTTGTTTTGGTATAATAATGATCAATGTTAGGATTAGCTTTGTTTACACAATTGGAATTAAGATATTGCAATAGAGGAAACCTGCATTAATTTTGCATCAACCCAATAATACTTTAAAATGTTAATCTTAATCTAGAAAAAATTCATATGAAATATATAATAGTAATAAACGTCTAATTTGGTAAACAAATAAACTGAATCAATTTTAATTTTTTGACCAATTTCTGCAGAGTATTATATATAAAGATATGATAATATGATTTTTTTTTAGCATTCTAAAAACATATGTTATTTCAAAAGGTACATATACATTGACTCATATTATTTTCCTTAGAGAAACCCGTTCTAGAATTATTATTCAGTGAAAGCTGGCCACCGTAACGATCCTTGTAGACTTGTAACGCTGTTGCAATGGGCTACGGGCTATCCACTATCAACAGCGCAGTCTGTGAAACAACAAGGGATTAATATACCGTGATAGTGACTGCCTGACTTACTGATTAGTGGTGAAAAGCCGCGGATGGTAGATAAATGTGTTTTTATTCGGTGTCAAGATTTTACCTATCTCGAAATTTGAGACCTCAAATTTTAAGATTGAGTTATTTTTTTTAGTCGATTGCAAATTTTCAAAATTGAAAAAAAAAATATTTTAATTTCCTAGACATCCTCACTCAAGAGTAGGATGACAAGAAATTGCTTGAATATACCCATTACTACAACACTTACTAGACAAACGTTCAAAACTTCCAGTATATTACAAAAGACTCATTTACATCTTAATTATCAAACCTATTTGGACATATGGAATCGAGCTTTGGGGTTCGACTAAACCATCTAATTCCTCCAGCATCCAATCCTTACAATCCAAAATTCCTCTTATTTTGTCACAAATCAACTCCTCCATAATGACCTAAACATCCCGTTGTTGCAGACATAGCCCGTGATAGATACACCTCTTTTCATTCTAAACTCCCTGCCCATACAAACCAACTTGTCCGTAAATTATCTTCCTTAGATACTCCTCATTACCCTCCGAGGCGACTGAAAAGAAGGTGGCCTCGGGACCTACTGTCTTAAGTCTGGTGTCGGGTACCACTGGGTAGTTCTTTCTCAAGACATTTTCATACCTTTTTTTTTCATTCTGTATTTTTACTCATTGTTCTTCAATACAGTTGTAAATTATTATAAATAAAAAAAATTCCTACGCTTGTTCTATTACTATATTAAAAAAAAAATGTATTTATAGTAATTTACAAGCGTATTAAAGAATACAATAAGTAAATATGAGGAATGAAAAAAAAAAAGTCATGAAAATGTCTTGAGAAAGAACTACCCAGTGGTAGCACTTCACTAAATATTTTAACTCAGTAGGTCCCGAGGCCACCTCCTTTTCAGTCGCCTCGGAGTGTTATCAGTGGTATCTGAGGAAGATAAGTTACGGACAAGTGGGTTTGTATGAGCAGGGAGTTTAGAATGAAAAGAGGAGTATCTATCGCGGGCTATGTCTGCAACAAATGGGATGTTAAGGTCATGATGAATGAGTTGGTTTGTGACAAAATGAGGGACATTCAGGATTTTGGATTGTAATGATTGGATGCGGAGGAATTAGATGGTCTCGTAGAGCCCCAAAGCTCGATTCCATATGTCCAAATAGGTCTGATAATAGTGATGTAAATGAGTCTTTTGTAATATACTGGAAGTTTTGAACGTTTATCTAGTAAGTGTTGTAGTAATCGATATCTTCGAGCTGCTTCTTGTCGTTTCAGTCTTGTGTGAGGATCTATTGCTATACCTATTAGAGTATTTCTTCTTCACTTTTATTAAAATCCCTTAGTAGCATTTTTATCCTTCCAAATGAGAGTGGTAAAACGCTATATTTAAAATATAATAGATATATTTTCCTTGCTTTGTGATGCTTACACAGGAAGATGGTTCTCATGAACAGTTACAGGAGCAGCGAGACGAATAACCTTGCCTTCCTGGCAATCACTGAAATTAAACTGACTCGAAAGAATTCGGCCTTCTTCCGACCGCCATTCTTAAGGGGAAGCAGAGTAAACAGGGGTTTTCACAACCTCTTTATTCATTTAATAGTCCAAGAAGTAAAAACGTGTCAAATTTTAAGAAAATGTTTGTTTGTTTATTCTTGTAACGTTACTTAATGTTGCTGTGGCTAATCGGACGATGCTACTACACTAGTAATCCTATATTTTGCCTATCCAGGTTTAATTAGGATAGGGATTACTACTTAACGCCTCCTCTGAAGGTCGGCATGACCAAGGATATGTTTTAATATCTTTAAAAAGTTCTATAGTCATCTGCCAGGTTAAAACTAGCGATCTGGGGCATAGAAGGTTATTATGTTAGCCAATACACGACAGGTGACCCCTTAGATAGAAATGTTTTGTTCATTTTGGGAAAATACATCATTGTAAATATCTACGTGCTTGGCCCAAGATTTATCGGTGTAATTTCTCAACCATCTAGTCGTTTTGTATGTAAAAGGTTCAAGTTACGTAAGATATGTGGTATTTTCAGACCTGTACGGCTCATTTTTTTTTTATCTCCTTTATTTTTGCATTATAACAACTAGAAAATAACAGTAAAAAATCTGGTGCGGGCAGCTCACGACTTTCACTTACCTCCGTTTTAAAAACGATTGAAAAGAATTTTCAAATACAGTTAGAGATGAAAATGAGTAAAACCATTAAAGAATTAATTAAATGGAATTTCCATAGAAACATGTGTTTTATTAAAAAAATCTATTATATTATTATCTAAAATAATCAGTTAGTTTGATCGGCTTTTCATCACTCTCTATTAACTTTTAAAAGCTTGTGTATAAGATAATATTTTTTATAAAACCTTCAGCTTTCAAACGGTATATCATACATGCGTATTAATGTTATTATGTTCATAAACAAAAAATTGCATTAAAAAAATATTTTTTCAGTTTTCTCCTTTAGGGTCTCCTTATCTATAGTTTAGACTCACTACCAAAGAGTGCTGCCAATAGGCAGTTTCTCTTCATGTTTATTTTACTTCATGTGTTATAACAATTCAGCATATTTACTTGATGTATTTTTTGTACAGTTGTAAATTTTATTAAAAATATATTTAAAAAAAACAAAACTAGAATTTCGACGATGCTGCCGGCTAGAGAGCACAGGACACATCATCTGTTCAAACAGTCTCTAAGCAAATATTAAGGCTAAGAAATGTTTGTATAGCAGTTTATGAAAGTGGTAAACATCTAATGTTCATTGTTGATACGATCAGCTGTTACAACTAATGCCGTCCTATTATTAAAACAAACCCGTTTAATAAGTTAGGTTCCAATTTAGATAATGGTATTTCTGTTTACTGCTTACAAATAAAATAATTTATATATATATATATATATATATATATATATATATATATATATATATATATATATATATATATATATATATATATATATGAAACTTTCGAGTAAATAAATTATGACGCCTTAGCAGGTGAGTTAATTACTGCAATTACCGTAGCGAACACCTTGAGGAAGTGAAGGCACTGTATTGCACAAATCCTCCTCTATTTGGCTACCGGTGGCTCTCCGTTTCATCAACATCACTCCAACTTGCATAACAGTTCTTACTCATCAAACATCTTACCTTAAACATCTCGTTACGGTTAGAGGTCTCTCAAAGTCTGGTAATCGTTTAGTTTTCGAGCAAGGTGTATGCAGGATTTTTGTTATGAAGGGGTTAATCAGATTGAAAATCATTAGTGCTATGAAAAGTTACGATATTAACACATAAATTTCTACTACTATTTTCAACGACTTTCTCGAAATCTGCTCTAACAAATTTCGATTTAACTCTCTGTATTGAAGTAAAATTATACGAGCTTGGAATTATAGGTCATTTGCTTATCTAAACATTCTGCTAGTGCTTGGAAGATAAATAAAAATAAAAAAATCTAGTGCGGGCAACACACGACTTTCACTTAAAATCGATTAATAATTTTCAAATACAGTTAGAGATGAAAAATAGTGAAACCATTTTAAGAATTAATTAAATAAAATTGTTATAGAAACATGTGTTTTATTAAAAATCGATTATATTATTATCTAAAATAAGCAGTAAGTTTTATCGACTTTTCATCACTTTCTATTAACTTTTACAAGCTTGTATATAAGATAATACTTTTTCTTCCCAACGGCAATTGTACATTTATATTACTGTTCTTATGTTCTAAAATAAAAAAATGTATTAAAAAAAAATATATATTTTCAGTTTTCTCCTTTAGTTGAGTACCGAATTCTTTCAAATTATATATTTACTTTTTTTTCATCAGTGGTAACAAGATAATATAGTTATTTTTATAGAATCTACAAAATTAAAGGTACTTTAGAGGAAGAAAATATCGTTATTTAAGCCCTGTCAGACTATTTCAATCAGAATGAAACCTACATGATATTAAAGCCTATTAAATTTTACAGCGATATAGCGAGTTTAATCAAAATCGTCGAAACCGTTTTCGAGAAAATCATAAAAAGGTGCAAAAAGCATGGTATAAAGTGGCTCTTCTGGTAAGCTCATTATGATGCAAAAGGTTTTGTAACATCTCGGGTGTATAGTTGTCTTAAATATAAATTATCAGTTTCATAGGACTTTTAGTTTCCGCCTGGGAGTTACCACGCACACACACACACACACACACACACACACAGGTACCTTTACTTTCCTACCCATAGAACTAAAACTTATAATCGTTCCTTCCTGGTCCGCTCCTCTACTTTCTGGAATTCTCTACCTACTCATATCCGCCATGCTGCCTCTCTTTCCTCATTCATATCCCAACTTTTCCAATACCTTCCAATATCTTTATTATCCCAAAAATAGGCTTAAAAACAGTGATATTTATATTCTTGACACCATACTTTGAAAGAAAAGTAATATTTGTTCATTGTCTTTATTTAAACGCTGTTATATTTTAATTTTGTTCAACACAATATTTTCCAAGAATTGTTTTTATTTTATTTTATCATTGTATATATTTTTCCCTGTTTACATATGTGGATACACACTTAACTTAACCCATCAGTGTAATTATTAATTAATTATGTTCCTTCTGCCTATTGGCCAGACATGTTGTATATTTCAACTGTACAATTCTGTTATTCTTAGTGGACCCAGTCCCAGAATAAAAAATCTGGTGCGGGCAACACACAACTTTCACTCCATTCAACTCCATTTTTAAAATCAATGAAAGAATTTTCAAATACAGTTAGGGATAAAAATACGTGAAACTATTAAGGGATTGAATTTCTATAGAAACGTGTGTTTTATTAAAAAATCTATTATATTATTATCTAAAATAATCAGTTAGTTTTATGTTCATTTCATCACTCTCTATTAACTTTTAAAAGCTTGTGTATGAGATGATATGTTTTCTAAAATCTTTAGCTTTCCAACGGTATATCATATATGTATATTACTGTTCTTATGTTCAAAAACGAAAAATTGCATTAAAAAATATTTTTCTGTTTTCTCCTTTAGTTGGGTATCAAATTCATTCAATTTATATATTTACCTGTTTTTCATCAGTGGTAACAAGATGATATAGTTATTTTTAGTGAATCTACAAAATTAAAGGTAGTTTAAAGGAAGAAAATTTAAAATATCGGCATTTAAGCCCTGTCATACCATTTTAATCCGAATGAAACCTAAATTATATTAAAGCCCATTAAATTTTACATCGATATAGCAAGATTAATCAAAATCGTCGCAACCGTTTTCGAGAAAATCATAAAAAGGTGCAAAAAGCATGGTATAAAGTGGCTCTTCTGGTAAGCTCATTATGATGCAAAAGGTTTTGTAACATCTCGGGTGTATAGTTGTCTTAAATATAAATTATCAGTTTCATAGGACTTTTAGTTTCCGCCTGGGAGTTACCACGCACACACACACACACACACACACACACACACAGGTACCTTTACTTTCCTACCCATAGAACTAAAACTTATAATCGTTCCTTCCTGGTCCGCTCCTCTACTTTCTGGAATTCTCTACCTACTCATATCCGCCATGCTGCCTCTCTTTCCTCATTCATAT
The DNA here is from genome assembly GCA_023052935.1 of Piezodorus guildinii. Classification (NCBI taxonomy): domain Eukaryota; kingdom Metazoa; phylum Arthropoda; class Insecta; order Hemiptera; family Pentatomidae; genus Piezodorus; species Piezodorus guildinii. Next base: position 145,220,765 of record CM041296.1, on the reverse strand, counting down.
CCCAACTTTTCCAATACCTTCCAATATCTTTATTATCCCAAAAATAGGCTTAAAAACAGTGATATTTATATTCTTGACACCATACTTTGAAAGAAAAGTAATATTTGTTCATTGTCTTTATTTAAACGCTGTTATATTTTAATTTTGTTCAACACAATATTTTCCAAGAATTGTTTTTATTTTATTTTATCATTGTATATATTTTTCCCTGTTTACATATGTGGATACACACTTAACTTAACCCATCAGTGTAATTATTAATTAATTATGTTCCTTCTGCCTATTGGCCAGACATGTTGTATATTTCAACTGTACAATTCTGTTATTCTTAGTGGACCCAGTCCCAGAATAAAAAATCTGGTGCGGGCAACACACAACTTTCACTCCATTCAACTCCATTTTTAAAATCAATGAAAGAATTTTCAAATACAGTTAGGGATAAAAATACGTGAAACTATTAAGGGATTGAATTTCTATAGAAACGTGTGTTTTATTAAAAAATCTATTATATTATTATCTAAAATAATCAGTTAGTTTTATGTTCATTTCATCACTCTCTATTAACTTTTAAAAGCTTGTGTATGAGATGATATGTTTTCTAAAATCTTTAGCTTTCCAACGGTATATTCATATATGTATATTACTGTTCTTATGTTCAAAAACGAAAAATTGCATTAAAAAATATTTTTCTGTTTTCTCCTTTAGTTGGGTATCAAATTCATTCAATTTATATATTTACCTGTTTTTCATCAGTGGTAACAAGATGATATAGTTATTTTTAGTGAATCTACAAAATTAAAGGTAGTTTAAAGGAAGAAAATTTAAAATATCGGCATTTAAGCCCTGTCATACCATTTTAATCCGAATGAAACCTAAATTATATTAAAGCCCATTAAATTTTACATCGATATAGCAAGATTAATCAAAATCGTCGCAACCGTTTTCGAGAAAATCGAAAAAATGTGCAAAACGGATGGTATAAAGTGGCTCTTCTGGTAAGCTCATTTTGATGAAAAAGCTTTTGTACCAATTATTTTGACTCAGGGGACCCTAAAATGTGTATTTCCGTTGAAAACTGTAATTCGAAAATTTTCACGATCGCAATACTTTCCCTTACTATATATAGTAAGTGAAAGTAGAAATATATTGTATTAACTTTATGCTACTCTCTAATCAATTTTAGGACATTATTTGTTTCATATTAATGTTTCTAAAATTTTGGGCTAATATACATCTATTCTTATTTCCAAACATATGTTTAGATCGTATAATATATAATATAATATGACAATATGTACTCTTTATATACAATATATAAAGATTAAAATGGTCTTATTTAGTGTGGTTATTCATCTCGTGGTTAACGATGCTGCCGCATGGCTTGTTTTTTATGTCAGCAATTTCACTTACAGTTACTATCAGCTAAGGTATGTTATAAAAGAGAAAAAAAAACTTTTATAGTTAGTGTTTTTGAAGATAGTTTATTTTTTTCCGATACGTGCCGTTTCTGTTTCTTGTTTGAACTTAAAAACTGTTATCGAAGAACATTATTGATAAGATATCGGGCCACATGCTGGTTGAGATGTCGGTTTCCAAACAGGGCTCTTGGAGAAATAATCACAATATTCTAGCTGGAAATAATTCACAATTTTGAATTTTTTTACTTTTACTGACCTATATTTGAAATACACACTAAAGGAGGAATGTGAACTTTTACGGGTTCAATTTCGCAAGGGAAATACACGTCTAGGTCCAAATGTAATACTTGTTTGAATTTTTAAAATTTCTTCCTCTAAAGTACCAATAATTTTTTTGATTCGAAATACTTATAAGAAAAGAGTGTATAAAAACTAAGAAAGGATGTCTTTACGATTAAAACATCCGAAAATAATAATAGTAATATGGAAGTATAATATACAGTTTAAAAAGTAATTATAGAGTAATAAAGTCGCGGGTTAAAACTCGGCAGATTGCCGTAAAGTTTGATATAGGGAGTAAAAAATCTTGGTTATACCTTCTTTCTTATTCCGATTCACAAATAAGGACCGAGGACGGATTGTAACAACTATCGTGGGATCTCTCTTCTCCCAGTATGCTATAAAATATTCTCGTCAATACTAACTAGCCGAATCACGGAATACGATGAGGAAATTATCGGAAACTACCAATGTGGTTTTAGGCGGAATCGCTCGATTATTGATCAAATATTTTCCTTACGTCAAATATTAGAGAAGAAGCTGGAATACAACGGTATAGTCCATCAACTCTATATCGATTTTAAAAAGACTTATGATTCCATAGACCGTCAGAAGTTATATAATATCATGATTGAACAGGGAATACCTAGAAAGTTAGTAAACCTATTAGAGATGTGTTTGTCGGAAACATTCCATTAAGTTAGAATCGGGCATAATTACTCCGAGAGATTTGAGGTGCGATCGGGTTTGAAACAGGGTGACTCCCTTTCACCTGTTTTATTTAATATAGCTTTAGAATGTGTCATAGAAAAGGTGATGTGTACCGAGATAGGCTTAAATATGGGTGACAAGATTCCGGTTTTGGGGTATGTCGAAGACACGGAAACCATACAACTAAATTCAAGTGTGTTAATAAAAACCGGTAAAGAAATAGGACTCGAATTAAATACCGATAACACGAAATATATGATTAGTAGCATAAACGGTGACGATCTTGGTGATATTGATATATCAGGGCATACTTTTGAACACGTTGAGAAATTCAAGTATTTAGGTTCAATGATAACAAGAAAAAATGTAATCCAGGAAGAAATAAAAGTCCCGGTTAAAGGTGGGAAATGCGTGTTATTATTCAGTTGCTGAGTTACTTAGCTCACGGCTTATATCTAAAAACTTAAAGGTTAGGATTTATAAAACTATTATTCTTCCAACGGTTCATTACGGATGTGAAACGTGGCCGCTTTGAAGGATGAACAACGGCTTAAGGTTTTCGAAAATAAGTTACTGCGTAAAATATTTGGTCCGAAGAGAGATTAGAGCACTGGAGAGTTTAGAAGGTTGCACTACGCGGAACATGTATCCTGTGAATATAATTGAGTTGATAGCATCGCGGAGACTCAAATGGGCGAGTAAAGTACCTAATAGTACTAAATTAATTTTCAGATAAATTTTGTGTGTGATGGGCTCTCCAGATCTTTCGATGACTCATAGTTTCCTCGGCTACACTCCCTCAGAGCTGGCTATCTCTCCAGAGCCACACAGAGAGGCGGACGGGCGAGGCAGGACATGGCAACGCTGGCCCCGAGATAAGGGGAGCCTCACCGGCCCTCTCCAAATGTAATCTGTCCACATTCCCGGCCTCCAGGGGGAAATATCTATCTATAGCCACCGCTCCTCGTCTCTATAGTCAGTACAGGGGAGTTGCTTACTTTCAGGGGCGAGCTAAAAGATGAGAGTGAGTAATGGGTCTCTGTCGTGATAGTAATCCATAACCGGTCTGCTTATAATGACTGTTATAACGAATATTATATTCTGTAATAAATCTTTAAGAGAACGAACGACAAATAATAATTATTGGGATGTACAATCGATCAGGGTTTTTAATTATTTAAAATTATTCTATAACTACATTTTTGCTTTCACTTACCTATATATGAAATATATAGTAAGGGAAAGTATTGTGATCGTGAAAATTTTTTAATTCCAGTTTTCGACGAAAATACACGTTGTAGAGTCCAAATAACCAAGTCCCTCAAAAATGTCTGTGGTAACACTCGGGCGAAAACAAAAAACTAAAATTTCATATTTAAAACAACCATACGCCCGTAATGTTACAGCAACTTTTTCATCGGCTCTAACGATTTTTATCGATATATAATTAGGCGGGCTTTAATATTATGTGGGAGCGGCGTGGTCTAGTGGGTAGAGCACTAGTCTACCGTGCTCTGGGTTCGAATCCCGGCTGTGGCGGAATATTATTTATTATATAATTATAGGGGGCCGTCCTGGGGTATGGAGACCCTCCTGGGACACATCCAGCCTCTATAAAGTGGATACCCAAAAATGGGGGAAAACCTGCCGGCTGTGCCTGATCTCGGCTGAATCACCTCATTGCACGGCCGTTGGTCTAGAAACAGTACGAATCTCTACATGTACTGAACCCAAAACTCTTCATGGGTTGTAGTGGTACAGGTTTTTTTTTAATATCATGTAGGTTTTTGTAAGTCATTCTGATTGAAATAGTCTAACAGGCCTATAATGCCGATATTTCTAAATTTCTTCCTCTATAGTATCTTTAATTTTCTAGATTCGAAAACATTAACCAACTGAATAGCATTTCTGAAAAAACAGGTAATATATAAGTTGGTATATACATATATATATATATATATATATATATATATATATATATATATATATATATATATATATATATATATATATTTTTTTTTTTTTTTTAAGTTGAACGAATTCGATATTCAACTAAAGGAGAACATTGCAAAACTATTTTTTAATGCATTTTTTATTATTTGAACTCAAAAACACTAATACACATGTGTAATGTAGCTTTGGAATGCTAAAGATTTTAGAAAAAATATCTCATACATACTATTGTAAAAGTTAACGGAGAGTGATGAAAAGCCTATAAAACTGATTGTCGTGGATAATAATACAATTGATTATTTAATAAAACGCATGTTTCTATAAACATAAAATGAAAATAATTCTTTAACAATTTATTTTTGTTTCTAAATTTTTTTTTATTATATTCTTTAATTAATATAAATATTGGAGGTAAGTGAAAGTCGTGTGTTACATTCCAAGCGTTTTTTAATATTTCAATTAAAGCATCATGTTTACTTGGTTTATAATGTTTACATATTCTAAAAAATTATTAGTTAAGGTTCTTGTATGTATCAGTTTTAACCGAGAATCCTTATCTTCAAATGGTGTTTAGCTTGCTCAAAATGGAAGAGATAAAGATCCATTTTCGTCGTTTAGTGATTTCTTATTTCCGAAAAGTAAAATCCGCTGCAAAATTTGCAATCTGTATGGCGTTGATTGCCTTAGGATAAAGCACCGTCCCTAAGTGATTTGTTCGGTTCAGAACCGGATATTTTGACTTGAAAGACGTTAAGTCATCCTTGAACTGTTGATGACCAAATTCAACAAGTACCTGACAGTTGGCAGCATGTAATAGATCAAAATGGTTCATATATAACCGATTTAAAATATTTTCTAGAATCTGAAGTTTTTATTTATCATTAAAAACGCTATAAACTTATTTTACAACCCAATATAAATACACTGGCTCCTCTAGTTTTGATAACAAATAATATAATAATAATAATAATAAATCTCTTTATTTGTTTTCGGACTAGCCCGTACAAATGGAGTTGAGTTGTACAAAACAGTTAAACATAAATCAAAGAAATCTATTACAACTGTACTAAACAAAATACGCTTCAAAAACAAATACATAATAAAAGGCAAAATAAATTGTAACTGTATAAATATTAAACAAATAAATCAATCATAAATAGTTTAACAAATTCAATTATTGTTATTTTAGTAATGTGCTTAAATTATTCTTGAATAGACAGATACAAATTTCTTAGCTTTAAACACTCTGTTACATAATAAAATAAATTTTCAAATTGCTTTTTATTTTCTATTTGCAACAAAAGTTGTACTATGAGGTCATTGTCAGACATATTTCCAATATACGTCCTCAAGTGCTTATTTCTGGACGGGGAGTAAACAGGGCATTGCAACAAAAAATGATTTAAATCTTCTGGTTCGCCTGAATTACAAATAGGGCATTCAACGCTATTATCTGAATAACCATTTTGGAATCCGTAACTGGTAACTTTCAGTTTATTGGGTTGACATAGTCTTAGTTGACTGATCAATCTATGTTCCAAGCTCTAATTAGTTAATCGATAGTTTTGATAACAAATATTTGTTCTAATTTTCTTGTTTTATATTTCTCTGCTATTAGATACAGAAATCAGTTAACAGACTGCAGAACAGAGATGGGAAAAATCGCATTCGGATATACGAATACGAATGCATTCGGGAAGATCGAGTTTTGAAAATACGAATACAAATGCAATCGTATTTAAAAAAAGAATACGAATGCATTCGTATTTCGAAAAAATATACGAATACGAATATACTCACAGATGTAGACAGGTATACGCCCGAATTTCACAGGTATGCAAAGGGATACGGTCATATTCCACTGGTGTGGGCCGTATTCCACTGGTCTAAAAACGTATACGGGCCTGTGTACAAGTCAATATGTGTGCATTTGCAGGCGTGAATTCGAATGCGGTCAATAATATCTTATATTAAAAGACATAAAATTTAATATTTATGAATTTTTTTAAAAATATTATTCAAATATTGTTGAAATAACTTTTATAAATACGAATATCTATTTATTTACATATATCAACACTCATACAGTTCTCTTCTCTATAATGAAATAATTTAACAAATATTTCTTAAAATTTATTAATTTGTGGAAAATGAAAAACATTAATGCAGTAATGTACTTATAAATTATATTAAAAAAGAAAAGAACTATTATCCCTTTGATATATTTTTTTTGAGCTTAAAATTTATATTGAAAGTAAAGTTCAGTAAATATTTTAACATTTCAAACCAACTATGTGAAAATAAACAATATGCATTCAAGAATAAGTAAACTGGAAGGAATTAGTCCGGGTGGCGGTCATTAAATGAAACAACTAAATAGTTTCAACTATTTTATTGTTTGCCAACGTTTCGACCCCCTTTGTGGGTCATCATCAGGGCTAAAAAGATACAAAAGAATATAATTTCAATGACATTACATACAATATTATATAACCTATTTAGCTAGAGAACGTCGGTATTGAAAAAATAACAGAAGAACTGTATATGTAAAAAAAAAAAAAAAACTTAATTAAAATACAATGACCATATTACAATAATGAAAGTGTTATACAGAAAAAATAAAAATGTTCACTAAACAAAATTTACACAGGTATCAATAATTTACATGAAATATGAAATATAAAAATATGAAGTAGAGTGGAGATACGTACCGCATGGTGGTAGATCTCTTATCGATAGATCTCTAATAGATATCTTGGCGCATGGTGGTAGCGTACCGCATTTTTTCTGTATAACACTTTCATTATTGTAATATGGTCATTGTATTTTAATTAAGTTTTTTTTTTTTTTTTTTTTTTTTTTTTTTTTACATATACAGTTCTTCTGTTATTTTTTCAATACCGACGTTCTCTAGCTAAATAGGTTATATAATATTGTATGTAATATCATTGAAATTATATTCTTTTGTATCTTTTTAGCCCTGATGATGACCCACAAAGGGGGTCGAAACGTTGGCAAACAATAAAATAGTTGAAACTATTTAGTTGTTTCATTTAATGACCGCCACCCGGACTAATTCCTTCCAGTAATTCTCAACGGTCAACTAATTACATCCACAAGAATAAGTAAAGTTTAAGTGTTAAAGTTTCATCCAGTCTCCCAACAATTTTATTTGTAGGAAAAATCAGTACATTAAAAAGTGACTAATTAATAGTGGTCAATTTGAAATAAATAGTTAATGTTGAAAAAATAACTTTATTTCGTCGGAAGTATATATTTTAGATTAAATAAAATAACATAATTATTATGTACAATCATAACTAAGGTGATATTTTTTATATTATTTAACATTTTCTGTGAAATCTGTAGCTTTATAACGGTCTATTATGCTTTTCTTATATGCGAATTGAAAAATAATAACCTGGAAAAAGTTTATTTTTACATTTTTTATTTCTCCAGTTAATTTAAGTTTCTTTAATATTTATCCATTTATTCTTAACACTAGCTACAAGAAGTGGTGAGATAATAAAAATAAACAAAATTAACAATACATAAGGTATTTTTTTATTTCATCAGAATAAACTTAAATCTATAGATTTAAAAGTGAATATGTAACAATTAATGATATAAATATTAATAATTGTTTCATATTCATTTTTATTCGCGCTTTACTTCACTTAATTATAACCAATTATTTTTGTTATTATTTTTTTTATACCACTTTAATGTTTTAGAATATACTACATTCATTTTCATAGGAAATAGGAACAGGTTCATGAATTATTTTCTAAAAATGCCTCTACGGCAAAGGGTATTATTCCTAGTTTAGTTAGTATATTCCTTACTCCATTTAGATTTTTTTACCCTCTGTTGTGAAAATTGTTTAGTTGGTTTTTAATTAATTTAGGGATTTCCTTCTGCTTTTGAGTCTTGCAATACTTCCTAAAAAGTTTGTCATATATTTAGCCTCTTTTAATAGGCTCAAAATCCCAGGGCAGGTATCATGGTAAAATTCCCGATGGTAACGTTCCCGATGTCCCGTGGTTCTAAGGCGGCTTTATATTACTTCTTATCTTCAAACAAAGTTAACATTAAAAAAAGGATTTACTGAATTTCAATTAAAGCATTTATTTTAGATCAAATTACTAATAAGAATAAATTAATAATAATATAGTATATACGATAAAAACTAAAGTTTTTTGGGGTTATCATCACTCTCTATTACAGCTTTGAATGTTACATAAGTACTTTTATTAGCGCTTTACTTCACTTCATTATAAAGAATTAATTTTATTGTTATTATAACTTTTAATGTTTTGGAATAATAGCAAACTTCTAAACTTGGAAAATAGAAACATAATCATGAAAAACCAATGAGTCATTCCATACCTGGATTACCTAAACACTACACTGTAAATGCTTAAAATACAACATTTTACCTATTTTCGAATGCGTGTTGTTTATTTTCACATAGTTCGTTTGAAAAGTTAAATAATTACTGAACTTTACTTTCAATATAAATTTTAAGCTAAAAAAAAAATATATCAAAGGGATAATAGTTCTTTTCTTTTTTAATATAATTTATAAGCCCATTACTGCATTAATGTTTTTCATTTTCCACAAATTAATAAATTTTAAGAAATATTTGTTAAATTATTTCATTATAGAGAAGAGAACTGTATGAGAGTTAATATATGTAAATAAATAGATATTCGTATTTAAATAAGTTATTTCAACAATATTTGAATCATATTTTTAAAAAAATTCATAAATATTAAATTTTATGTCTTTTAATATAAGATATTATTGACCGCATTCGAATTCACGCCTGCAAATGCACACATATTGACTTGTACACAGGTCCGTATACGTTTTTAGACCAGTGGAATACGGCCCACACCAGCGGAATATGACCGTATCCCTTTGCATACCTGTGATATTCGGGCGTATACCTGTCTACATCTGTGAATATATTCGTATTCGTATATTTTTTCGAAATACGAATGCATTCGTATTCTTTTTCGAAATACGATTGCATTCGTATTCGTATATCCGAATGCGATTTTGCCCATCTCTGCTGCAGAAGAGAATCCCCATCACTGGGACCTTATTACAGAGGCTAGTGAAGTTGGGAAGGCCAGGACGTGGGGGAGTGTAGAGTGTGGACTGTCTTACGTAACATCTCGGTCGCTTTAGAACCTTCTTTGGATTTCGATATTATCGTTGTAGTTGAAATTTATCTTCTGTAGACTAAATAAAATAATCTGGTGCGCGCAACACACGACTTTCACTCAACTCCGAGGTTAAAATTAATTTAATAATTTTTAAATACAGTTGTTAATCTCCACGTTCGCTCCGGCGCAGACTGGGACGAAACACTGAATTATTGGACATTGCAGTATTATGTCCAGACTGTTGACCGTACGAAAAAAAAGTTAAACGTGGACCACCATTTTTTTTAACAAGGAATCGATTAATGTATTCAGAATTTAATTTTGATGCACAGTGTGTAGCTGAAGACATTTTTACTTTCACTTACTATATATACAACAAATATACTATATATATTAAACAAATTACCAGATGAGCCACTTTATACCATACATTTTGCACATTTTTTCGATTTTCTCAAAAACGTTTCCGACGATTTTGATTAAACTCGCTATATCGATGTAAAATTTAATTAGCTTAAATATCATGTAGTTTTCATTCTGATTGAAATGGTATGATAGGGCTTAAATACCGATATTTTACATTTGTTTTCCTGTAAAGTACCTTTAATTTTTTAGATTTTATAAAAATAAATATATTATCTTGTTACCACTGATGAAAAACACAAATATATAAGTTGAACGAATTCGATATCTAACTAAAGGAGAAAACTGAAAAAATATTTTTTTAAAGAAAATTTTTTTTTTTTAACATAGCAACAGTAATATACATGTATGATATACCGTTGGAAAGCTAAAGCTTTTAGAATAAATATTATCTAATGAAAAAACTTGTAAAAGTTAATCAAGAGTGATGAAAATCCAATAAAACTAACTGATTATTATTGATAATAATATAATAGATTTTTTAATAAAACACATGTCTCTATATAAATTCAATTTAATTAATTCTTTAATGGTTTCACGTATTTTTATCTCTAACTGTATTAGAAAATCCTTTCATTGGTTTTAAAAATGGAGGTAAGTGAAAGTCGTATGTTGCCCGCACCAGATTTTTTTTTTTTTTTTTAATTAGAACCCTATGATTTATCGTCGTAAATTGATTCCACGCCCTATTTCCAGACACTTTTTTTGATAGGAACAACCGTATAAAAGGATTACGGAGTTTTTGGGCAAACCAACTCCTCCTCCTTTTCATATAAGAGGAGAAGGTTTTTAAAACACATTTAAAACAAAGGAACTGGAATTTATAAGGACAATATTGGAAAAAAAAGCAAAAGCTAAAAGGAAAAAATCAATTTTTTTTTTCACATAAGCCGGCACGAACCCGCATGTAATTATTAACGGAAAGTAAGCTATAAACCTTCTAGTTAATTTCCGTGGTGGTAGATTTCTCGGCGATTTTCGTTATGAATGTTTGAAACTTTTGTTATGTTTTTCATAAATAAAAAGTTTAATAATCTATAAAGTTCAACCTGCATAAACTTAAATTATGACAATAAAGTTAAATTATCGGAATAAAGATAATTCATTAATTATGGTTCATGGAAATAGTTGTAATTTTTTTAAAGGGGCATTTTTTAGGGACGGTCGTTTTAATAAGATATCTCAGGTGGAAATTTTAAATTAAAAAAAAAAAAATCTGGTGCGGGCAACACACGACTTTCACTTACCTCCATTTTTAAAATCAATGAAAGAATTTTCAAATACAGTTAGAGATAAAAATACGTGAAATTATTAAGGAATAAATCAAATTGAATTTATATAGAAACATGTGTTTTATTAAAAAATCTATTATATTATTATCTAAAATAATCAGTTAGTTTTATCTTCTTATCATCACCCTCCATTAACTTCTAAATGCTTGTATATGAGATGATATGTTTTCTAAAATCTTTAGCTTTCCAACGGTATATCATACATGTATATTGCTGCTGTTATGTTCAAAAACGAAAAATTGCATTAAAAAAATATTTTTTCTGTTTTCTCCTTTAGTTGGGTATCGAATTTATTCAATTTATATATTTACCTGTTTTTCATCAGCGTTAACAAGATAATCTAGTTATTATTATCGAATCTACAAAATTAAAGGTACTTTAGGGGAAGAAAATTTAAAATATCGGCATTTAAGCCCTGTCAGACCATTTTTATCCAAATAAAACCTACATGATATTAAAGCCCATTAAATTATACATCGACATAGCGAGTTTAATCAAAATCTTCGGAACCGTTTTGAGAAAATCGAAAAAAAGTGCAAAATGCATGGTATAAAGAGCCTCTTCTGGTAAGCTCATTTTGATGAAAAAAGTTTTGTCACACACACAGACCTTTTTGCGGGATTTAGTTATTTGGACTCAGGAGAACCTAAAAAGTGTATTTCCGTTGAAAACTGGAATTCGAAAATTTTCACGATCGCAATACTTCCCCTTACTATATATAGTAAGTGAAAGTAAAAAAACTGATGATGGACAATGATAATATAAACTAAGAAGAACAACTTACAAAAAAATATGGGAAAATTAATATTAGCACAATTTGAATCGGATGTAATTTAGCTCAGAAAAGTTCGACGTTCGTTCTGTAAATCGTAGTTACGCCTGGTCTGAAAAGTAACATTGATTATGTTAAAATGTAGCAAAGGACACCACATTAGTGTCTGTCTCATTGCTATGAAATCACTACCAAGACATTTAACTTCGTGTACACATCAATTCTCTTCAAACTATATTCCTCTATACTGATTTTCCCTATAGAAGACCGACCTACGGTACGAATGGGATGTCGGTTACATCTTCTGTAGATTAAGGTCACTGAGAAAGGAAGGAACATGGACAGAAGCACAAAGCATTCAGTGTGTGGGTGCAGCTGTGGCAACTCAGGTATCTTCTCAACTTTCTAACCGTGGCTCGGAAATCAAGGTATCTATCGGGTTGTGTCACATGAAATGTCCGTTTTTATAGTTTCTGAAATACATAAAGGATTTTTCAGGTCTCTGTTGTTTTCTTCCGAATGTTTACATATTTAAAGTAAACAGTTACTAATCCTCTACCTTTGTATTATAAACATTAGCTTCCCAATCAATTACCCACTTTTTAGTATACCTCCAAATATTTTTTTTTTATTTTTTTTTTTTTATATGTTTATTTGTTGGAATTTACAACTGTATAACAAGTAATAGAACAAGTAAATTTGAATGAAACATAAAAAAGGCATGAAACACATGTAGAGAAGCTTCCCAATGGAAGAACTCTAAAAATATTCTAAACTAGAAGGTCCCGGGGCCATCTCCTTTTCAGACGCCTCGGAGGATTGTCAGGAATTGAAGAGGAAGAAAGGATTGAAACGAAAGGATTAGGGTGGGAATGGAGTTTGTCATGGAAGGATTGATACCTCGTACGGGCCAAATCAGCAACATATGGGACATTAAGGTCTTTATGGATGAGTTTGTTGGTGACAAAGTAAGGAGCATTGAGGATTTTACGAAGGATTTTGGACTGAAGGGATTGGATACGAGAAGAATTCGATGGTTTAGTAGAGCCCCAGAGCTCAACTCCGTAAGTCCATATTGGTCTTATGATAGTCATGTAGATGAGTCTTTTGTAGTTAAGTGGAAGTTTAGAACGTTTGTCTAGTAAGTGTTGAAGTAGTCGAAAACGTCGTGCAGCTTCTTGTCGTTTCAGTCTTGTATGAGGATTCCAAGTGAGTCGTTTGTCAAGGTGCAGTCCTAGATATCGGATCTGTTCAACCGGGACAAGAGGAGTATTATTGAAGGAGACAGTAGGGCAGGAAGTCATGGGTTTACGACGAAGGGTAAATGTAATTTGGTTGGATTTGTTGGAATTTATTTTAATTCTCCAGTTCTGACACCATACTTCAAGGTCTCTGAGGTGGGATTGGAGAGTTTGAGAGGCAATAGTTGGATCAGTATTGACTGATAACACACAAGTGTCATCAGCATAGGTAGAAAGGAAGGTGTTAGGATGGGTTGGGATATGAACTGTATAAACTGTGTAAAGGATGGGTCCTAGGATACTACCTTGAGGAACACCAGCAGACTGACTAAAAATGGATGAAAATGAATTATTATGATTGATTTTGAAGGATCTGCCAGTGAGGTAGGACTGGATAATAAGGAAGTATGTAGGGGGAAGGAATTGGCGGAGCTTGTGAAGCAATCCCGAGTGCCACCTCCAAATATGAACATCGAAACACGCGATTTTCGAGTAATATTTTTTTACGAGTTTAAACTCGGCCATTAAGCCGCTGAGGCCGCTACAAATATTTGCAAGGCATTTGGGGAAGGGTATCATACGATACCGTTGTAGACGATGTCGAAACCATGGAGGGGAAATGGGAGAAGGTTCCCACCTAAAAATGAACAATAGAAAAAATTGAAGAGATAATTTAAAATTTAAAATACTCCAAAATATCCTAAACACTTAATAGTTTTAATATTCTCAGTGGTAACATATTGTGTCATTTCTAACAATAACATATCAACATCTTTGGGTTCCTTGAAGTGGAAAAGTATGTTATAACCCTCTGAATAATATCCTCCTGCCCCCAGAAAACAGCTGCAGGATCCACTCAAGGATATATATATAGGACAGGAGGGTGCCCGATATAGAGGAGCAGTAGATTGACAGAGCTGTTTACTAGCCAGCCCAACAGGGTAAGCTTTGATCGGGTTCGACTCCACTTTGAGCTTGCTACACCTGTTTACAATGTCCTAGTCTGCTCTCTGGTCGGTCCGATTTCAGCCAGTGTTTGCATGATACACTTTCTCTTAATAAAGGATTCCTTTCCGCGTTGTATGAAATAATATCATAATGGAATTCAGGATTAATATTAATACAGACTGAGAATTTAATAAAAACACTGAAACATGAGTGGATAAGATGTTTTTAAAGTCGAAAAATGAATTTTATCGTGTATATTTTCTTTCATTTTGAGTATTTAATGAATGTATTTTATAAAGTAAGTATATAGCAAGTGAAACTATTGAGATCCTGAAAAGTTTGGAATTCGAGTTTTTTACTGGAAATACCATTTTTAGGACCCTTGTCCAAATGGTCTAGCTCGATTTGCAGTATAACACAGACTTCATGTTTAAGAAGGTTATGCGCCTGAGATGTTTTTTAAGATTTTTTCAAAAACGGCACTAACGATTTTGAATTAACTAACTATTTGGTTGTAAAATTTAATGGGCTTTAATATGATTTAGATTTCATTCTGATTGAAACAGTCTGAGAGGACTTAAATGCCGATATTTTAAGTTTTCTTCCTCTCAAGTACTTCTAATTTTGAACTATGTTGAGAATGTATTGTCTACTGTAGAAATTACCATAGGTAGAAAAAATAATCGCGAGTTAGTCTTTTATAAATATTTTAATTTTGCTTACGTTTCGGCGCAAAGTTGTAAGCCATCATCAGGTCATTAATGAGCCATGTCAAGGATTAACTCAATAAAGACAGTTTATGCTTGGCATGGCTCAGTAATGACCTGATGATGGTTCACAAGTTTGAGCCGAAACGTCGGCAAAATTAAAATATTCAAAAAATATTGACACCCATCCTATTATTTCTACCTATGATACCTTTAGTTTTAGATAGGTAGATAACTGTTTTTTTATTTCAGCATATTACAACAAAAATATAACATATAAAAAAACATTAATAGAACTATGGTCTTTTAGACCGTCTAGTCCGGAGCCGACCTGTTCAATTTTACAATTTATATAACAGTAACTATATTCATATACAATACACTACACAATATAATCTCACTCACTGATTCAACTATTTCATTATCAGGCTCAAAACAATAACAATAATAATAAACAATTACATATATATAAATATATTACAATTTTTAAATATAGTTAAACTCTTTTATAAGTTTATATCTGTAGTGCCATGCTATTTTACAATATTTATACACAGCCATCCAGTTCTGTCCATTAAGGTAGTTTATTACTTCATCGGTGTTTAAATAATTCTTTCCGAAACACCTTATTCTAATTTCAGATAAAATGGGACATGTGGCGAGGAAATGAAACGTATTTTCTACTTCTTTTCTATTACAAAGCGAACCCATCACATTGTCATTTGACCAAAATCTATTATAGTTGAGGTATACCAATTCCCATCTAACTTTAAATATCCATTTCACCCCATTAAAACTTAATTTAGTATCAAACAAATATTTCGTCCCATTATCATTAAGTTTTTATATACAAACATTTTCTCTGAGACTATAGCCCTTAGTAAAAATTTTGATCTATAAATACCTATAAGTGATTGTCTAAATTGCTGTAAGATTAGAGCCCAGTTATATTTGTTTTTAAGTTGAATGTCTATTGAAATATTATGTTTTTCAGCCAGTTTTCTTACATCATTAATCCAGAAAATATTTTGTTTGATGACTTCCTCATTTAATACTCATCATTGTTATTGATACCTTTAGTTTTGTAAATTCGGTAAAATTAACTATATCATCTTGTTAGTATTGATGAAAAGCGATTAAATATATACGTTGAACGTATTTGATAACTGAGTTATAGGATAAAAGAGTAATAATGTTATTTAGGTAATTTGTTTTTAAATCTAAAATAAATTTTTGGATCGAAACTTCGTATAATTCTCTAAACTTTTTTTCACCTCTAACTTTTTTTGAATTGATATATCAGGGCATACTTTTGAACACGTTGAGAAATTCAAGTATTTAGGTTCAATGATAACAAGAAAAGGAAGAAATAAAGTCCCGGTTAAAGGTGGGAAATGCGTGTTATTATTCAGTTGCTAAGTTACTTAGTTCGCGGCTTCTGTCTAAAAACTTAAAGGTTAGAATTTATAAAACTATTATTTTTCCGACGGTTCTTTACTGATGTGAAACGTGGCCGCTTTGAAGGATGAACAACTGCTTAAGGTTTTCGAAAATAAGGTACTGCGTAAATATTTGTTCCGAAGAGAGATGAGGCCACTGGGGAGTATAGAAGGTTGCACAACGGGGAATTGCGGGACTTGTATCCTGTGAATATAATTGATTTGATAGCATCTCGGAGACTCAAATGGGCGTGTAAAGTTGTTGGGCTCAATGAAAAGCGGATTCCGAGAAAGTTGGTATTCGCTGAACCGACTGGTAGGCGTCCGAATGGCAGGCCGAAGCGTCGATGGTAGGATTGCGTTAAGGCTGATCTCGGGGGCTTGGGCTTGAACGGTGAACATTGGACGAGTCTGTGTAGGCGGAATTTGATGGTATCGGCATCGAACCTTCGGGTTCGCTAAGCCTATTATTATTATTAACTTTTTTTGACGTTCTTACATTGACTTTAACAACGGAAATAAGTGAAAGTCGTGTTTTTTGCTCACCAGTTTACATTTTCTTGTTCTTTTTTTCACGAAATTCGTATTTATTCTAATAAGATAGGTATAAAAAGCTATTTTCGTATTTCTGATTCTAACAGTGATTTTTTTTTACTAACGTTTCTGTTCATTTCTCCATTATTTAAGGTTTAGATGACAGTTTTCTCTTTTGGTGTCTAGAGTCTTGCTTTCTTGGCTTTTCAGGTTTTGTGAGTCACCCTTTCACATATCGATTCCATTCTATCGATATATATTTTTGAAATATAATTCCTAAACACTACAGCCTGACTCAGATTCAGAATACAGCACACCCGTTAGTTAATAATACCCCAAGGCCGAATTGAGTAGGTCGCTCCAGGTCATCGGAGCAATGTCTTAAGGTCTTTGTCCTAGAGCTTATTTAAATATTTATATTTCATGTTTTTTATTTACTATATTTTGTTTATAAATATCCTATGTATAGGTTCCTCTTAAAATGTTTAATTTTATCTTGTTAATGACCCTAAAACCTTGAATAAGGATATTTTTGCTTGGGTACAGTTCATTTTTTAAGAGATATAAGTATTAAAAATCTGGAGCGCACAGCTCACGAATTATACTTACTTCTGTTGGTAAAATTAAAGAATTATATTCAGTTTTGTTAGAAACTTATGTTTTAGAAACTCTTAATTACGTGTAAAATGATAACGGATAAAATAATAACATTGATTTGGATAGAGTTTTCACCATCAATTAGTGCATTGTTTCCTGAAGGTTTATAAGTAAAATCTATTGCAATTTACCTTTTATTTACTCGTGAATAATACATTTTCTATGACTAACTGATACAAAAATTATTCCTGAAATATAAATATTAACATAGACTTATAGTATACCGTTGGAAATCGCAAGATATTAGAACTGATATAACAATATGAATTTGTTTAGTGAAAACAATGACCTAATTTTATGACCTATTAAACACTCTCCTTGTAAGATAACAGTTTTTTATAAAATCTTAAGTTTTCTTACGGAATATTATAAATCTGTATTACAATTTTTGTGTTCGGAAAACATTAAGAATATTTTAAGACAAATTTTCACTCAATTTTACTTTCTTGGATGTTTTTCAAAAGCCGAAAACTTTTGCCGTGTAAAGGGATCTCATAATATAGTTCTGATTCCTCAAACGTTTTTTTGATTATAAATGAAATATACCTTTATATTGTAAATTGTATTATACTAATTATAGATTTATTACTTTGTTTATTTATAATAATTGTTCTTTCTTTTTTTTTCTAGGTATGCGAGTCATTTGGTTTTACAACGTTTGAAGATGTGCAAGGTATATTATTATTAATAGTATACTAAGTTTGTTTATTTATTTAAGTCACTTTATGCTATTGTGGCTAATCGGACGATGCTACAGTGGGAGTCCTAAATTTTGCCTATCTAGGTTTTATTAGGATAGGGATCTTTAACGAGTACCTGACATCACACAGGCTCGGGACCACGTTTTAAGGTCCCCTCCGAAGGACGGTATAACTAATTTTACTCCCATTAAAAAATCCTAGGACCACCTCTGGGTTTGAACCAATGACCTTTGGCATAGAAAGCTGTTATGCTAGCCACCCTGCTACACTTGATCCCACGAAACACACGATACACAATGACTAAACATCTTAACACAAAAATTTCTTCATTAACTTCTAATATAACAGTTTCATTCTTGGGCACATAACAACTAAATTTTCAATCCCGTTTCTTACTTTCTTCCTCTTTGTTCCGGGGGGACCAACCCCCAAGAGAATTAAAAATAAAAATCTGGTGCGGGCAAACCTTCTAGAACCAAACCTTTTAAAGGGGTTTTAATTTCCCTGCCCCTTTTGGGTTATATTAAATTTAAAAAAGTCTTTGAGGAAAGAGATGATTTTCTCGGACTGAAGATCTGTTATAATGAAAAATTGTAGGTTTTTTTTTTAAAAAGCATGCTAATAAATTATTTTTCCCATGCTAAAAATTTGTATCATAGCTCTTAAAGGGTTTCTTTTCCCTTTTTTATGCTTTTTAGATTATGGGGCCACTGTTTCGTGTAAAAAACCCCAATATTATCGTTTTAGCAATTTTGTTTTTAAAAAAACAAAAATTTTATTTTATTTGTATTAGTTTTATTTAAAATTCTTTATTTTTTGTTTATTTTTACCTTTGCCTTTAAAAGGGTACACGAAGGTTTCTTGGGCCAGGGTTTGAGAGCGGGGATAAAAGTTAAGTTAGTTAGAGTGCGTCAAAAGATTTAAATTAAAGATAAACTTAATAAATGGTGCCGACGTTTCGGCCCAAATTATAGGCCTTCTTCAGGGGGTTTTAAAAGGGGAGCGTCAGAACAAGAAGCCCAAATTTTTCATTATGGTCAATGCTTCATTGTTCTGAGCTCTCCTTTTTAAACGCCCTGAAGGAAAGGGCCCATAATTTAGGCTTTAAAAGTCGGCACCAGTTTATTAAGTT